>VDFB02218178.1:0-17664 GCA_007258455.2 Sequoia sempervirens | reverse complement strand
GAAAAGAAACAAAAGTGATTGTAATCATATCATGACAACCATATTTTTGATAATATGTAAAAATTGAAAGAATGATTATTATATGTTAATGAATGAATGTGAATATGTTAATTAATGAATGTTATATGTTATTAATGGATGAATGAATGAATGTTATATGTTATTAATGGATGAATCAATGATTAATGCTATATGACGGCATGAATTGGAGAGTGATGTGAGGGGGGGCGGGGAGCCAAAATGAGCTTCCACCGTCACGTGGTTGGCCTTGTTAAGCAGAGAATATTAAACTATACTCAAAACAAAGAGAAGCTCAATAAGGTAATGCACTTTTCAATATAAGAAATGCATCGTTTGAAGCATCAAACCAATATGCAGTCTGTATGTATGATCAGTCGTCAGTCTCCGCAATGGTACATTTCCACGAATATATAATATTTTTTTTTTTTTAAAATTTTGCTTCTTCGTCGAAATTTCGACGATAACAACCAACGAATCAACAGAAAGCCTCGACGAAGTTTCTATAGCTGCGACGAATATTTCGTCGAACATTCGACGAACTTCCAGTGTTCTTCCGACGCTACTACTTGCCTATTTCGTCGCATATTCGACGAACTTTTGGTGTTCTTTCGACGCTACTAATTTTGTATTTCGTCGCTATTTCGACGAAATTTCCATGTTTCCACGCTAAATATTTTCCCGTTTCGTCGAGCCGACGACGAACTTCTGGTGCAGTTCGTCGGTGGATAAACAAAGTTTTCGTCGATATTCCGACAAAATCCTGACGTATGTCGCGATCCTGCCGACCGACGATTCTTCGCCGTTATTTCGACGTTTACTTTTTCGTCGTCCTTGCGACGAAAAAACAGCGACGGAAAATTTTTGGCCATTTCGTCGCTCTTCCGACAGAGATTTGTCGAACAACCGACGAACGACCGTCAGAAAATGGTGTCAAATCCTGTAGTGTATGGTCATAGTATAATAATCTTCCTAAATATGTCATGAAAGACAATACTTGCATAGCCTTACAAGAGTCTTAGAAGAAGAATTATAACTGCTAGTTAGGAGTAGAGGAACAATTAGCTTTAAAACTACAGGTAGATATAATTCTATTAACATATGTTATATGTTTATATGTGTGTTTATGTGGATGTTTCTTACCTTAACATGATTTTCTTGTGTATCTTATATATATATATATATATATATATACATATGTTTATGCTAATGTAGCTACAAAGAGGAAAATTAGCAAAGAAAATAGTAAAGCTTCCAAGATTGCATCCAACTAAAGATGGAGAGGTCACAACCCATTACAAAAAGTAGCCTTGAATAGGAGGGGGAAGAAGAAATTGATAGCAGTTTATCTCTTTCTTTGTTTTCCAAGAACAACAAGGAGGATTCTAATAAAATCTCAAAGCTCCTCCTTTAAGTTATAGAAGAAACAACATCAACAAGAGAAGATAGAATATAGTAATAATGATGGGACTAGATTGTAGCTTACAATGTTTATCAAATCTTCCTGAGCACTTCCTACTTGAGGGAAGCAATGAGGTACATTTTCTTATAAAATATTATATCTATGTAGTAGATGCATTAAAGACAGTGAGTAAGTTAAATTTACATCATTGCATCCCATGTGAGATGCAAGGCCTCTTGAGGATGTATGTTGTATGACTTTAGCTTTTCCTCAAATTAATTATAAATATAAGTTTTGAAAGGATCACTCATATAGTGGGCTGCATATTGTTGCTCAGCAATAAAGTTGACAATGAGCCAATCACTTGCAAAACCCAACCAAGCCAACAATCCCAAGATTATAAGTAAAAATCACTAAAAAATAATGCTTATACTTAAATTCCATCATCTTATGCTCTTGAGTTGATTTTTAGTTTGTTTTATTCTTTAGACCAAAGTAGCCTGATATGCCCCTTCTCCTGTCTAGGTGTGTGTATCCTTGTATCTAATACACATATGAATATAATACAATACAAATACATGTTGGATACTATATCCACACATGCCCAAAAATATATGATTTTCCAACTGTGTCGGATATTGTGTGATTTGATTTTTAAAAAAAATTGACATGAATTCTCCTAAACTTAATCTTAAAAAAAATCAATCATGCAATAAACTTTTCTTATTTTGTATAAACAAAACGTACACTAAATGAGGAATACAAATGAAACATTTTTTTATTTTAGTGAACAATTTTTCGTGGTCTTTTTATAGTGCAACTCTACTATTTTTTTGTGTTAATTTTTATAGATGTAGGAAAGTTAATTATTTATAATTTTATATTTATATTTAGTATCTATATCATGTTGTTAAATGTTAGATATTTAAAAAAAAAAATCATCAAATATAAACAAATTTATTCATATATATATATATATATAATTGTTTATTCTTTGCTAAATTATTAATATTATTTTAATTTATATTTACTTATGTGCTCTAGATAGCCATATCCATATTGGAGGTTTTAAAAATGGTCACATATGTATTTGATACTATATTCGTATTTGTATTAGTGTCTGTTTCCATGCAACTTTACTTTAAAATGATCCTTTTTTCCATTTGGTGGAATAATTTTTATGTTTAAAGATACTTGTAGTCAAGATTTTATTTACTATATTTGTTTTATACATTGTCCTTGGAATTATTTTCAATAGACACCAAAAACTAATTTTTCCAATCACATACATGTAAAGATAGTAAACTATTGCTATGATGAAAACTACAATCAAAGTGTTTGTCATACCTTTCACTAGTGACTCTATGGTTGCCCCAAGTCTCATGTACCTCCTTTTCAATGCTAGGCCCATGATCAATTTCATTTGCATGCATTAAGTTTTATGATTTTCATATAGAGCTATTTCTTACAACTTTACCTTACTCAATGTTGTTCTTTATGCATGACTCCCAAGATGAAGTAAGGACATCATTACAATCAAAAGGAAGTTCATCTCAATGTGGATCCTCATCATACTTAGGTGCCAACACACTCAAATCCCATGTGTAGAAGGGTAGATCACTTAGTTCAGAGAATAAGTGTTCACTATGCTCCTCATGAGTAGTTTCCTTTGTGAACAAGCCACCCTCCAACTCACTAGGATTGAAATCATCATAAGCATCTCTCCTAATAGTCTTGGTTTTGTAGTTAAATCAAAAGCCACTTGTGTCACCATTACTAACATGAGATAAAGAATCATCACTATTAGCCTAATTTGAAGATATCATACCTTTTTCTTTCAACATGCCCATCATCTAAAGGTATATAAATGATCTCAACTTCATTAGATAGCTCTAAAGGTGTATTCAAGGATACTATTTTCAATCTCATTGCATACTTCCTCAAAATTTATAGATACATACACTACTAAAGGGTCATCTTGGGGTTTTTTTAAACATCTCTCATGAGGTAAGGAATTCTCATCATCAACAACTTCTATTTTGAACCCCTATGCTTCCACCCACTCTTTGTTAAACAAGTAAGGTTAAGACTTTTTCTCACATTATTTGTACATATTGTTGACCAACTCATAAGTAGTTTAAGTAGTAACCTATTCTTGCTTCAAAATAACTAATAGTGTAGATAGAATGGGTTGGGAGATAACATCATCCTCATTTATAGACATGACCATAATAGATTGCATGACTACAATAATATCATTATATCTTACCTAATTATATCAAGGAAATGGAAAAACATGTTGTGGATCGAATCATACAATTCCAATCCTAGCATAATGTTACTCAATCTAATATCTACAAGTTTTTTGAGGATTGCAACCATTATAGAAAAGTGAGGAATTTTGATATCACTAAGATCTTGGAAATTATCCACCATCAATTGAATTTCATTTTTCATTGTGTCATCATCATAAGGAACTTGAGGTGATACTATTCTTAAGATCTCATTCAAACATGAGGTAACCCTAGTCTTATCTCATTAGGTATACAACATGATCATCATGGAAAAAATAGGCCCTTAAGTGGCGAAAAATTTAGAAAAATTAGAGTTAGGCAACTTGACGTATAAAATTGAATAATTTATCTATATTATTTCAAAAATATGTAAGAATAGAATCTATAGAAAATTGAATGTAATTTCTAAACTACTAGGTTTATTTTTAAAACTATGTGGTGAAAATTTGAAATTTCAATGTCGTAGTACTTCAATTTTAGGGAAACAATAAGAAGTAGGTGTTTGTCTAACCACCCTAACTACAATAAAATGATAATATTTTTTTATAATATTTTAAATAAAAGTAGAGGACTCATGTCCCAATGTGATGCATTTTTTTTTGTAATTTTTTTATAAGTAAATTATTAATTATGATTTTTTTTAATTAAATTTTTTTTAAAATAATTTTTTTTTGTATGTATGACCACCTTAACCTGGTCAAAACTTCATGAAATTCGTTTTTTTTTATTCCTATAGTATGTGAAGCATAGAATGTGACACATGGTTTAGATTCAAAAAATGTGATACAGTTTGAAACCTATAGATGTTTTTCAATCAACCTATCAATTAAGACTTTAGTCATAATTCAAATAGAAAATGAATAATAATTATTTATCAAATTCAAAGTGAAGAATAATTTATATTAGTGGAAAGCTCAGAATCTCCTTTAAAAAACCTTTTCATTTCATCAATTTTAGGTAAAAAAGAAGTCGTCAGCCACATACCTTACACATACCCATCATATTGCCACTTTTTGGCTCATCATGATCTTGCACATACCCATTATCTATATGTCTCAACAACCTGTATTGACCCAAAGAATCATTGTAAGAACAAGAGTTATCTATAACAATTCAGAAGGTTGTTGTTCAATAAGGATCAAACATTTTTCTACTTTTTTCAATGTGATCAGAGAATCATCCCTTGATTAAGATAGAATACTAAGCTTACTACCTAATTCATAGAATAATCTTGCCAACCATTTTCTATCTTCTATTGCCATGCTTCAAAATAAAATTCAATTTCCTGAATTACCCAAAGGCTGGTAGGAACATTAATTATGATATCACTATAATATCCCAAAGCGATTTTGCATACAAAAAAAATCACTTTCATCAATTTGCACCAATAGAAATTTGATTCATTATCATTGATTCTATTAAGAGTTTACAAAACTTTTATTTATATTAGAAAACAAAAGATAAGTTCTCAAACTCATTAGGAGAAACTCCTAAAAGAGTAACAAAATATAGAGTTTATGCCTCTATTGCATAACAAAAATGCAAAACAACAATAAGAAAGTTTCTAAGAAATAAAATAGTGAGCACAAAAACTACTTGGATCAACTAGTGTTGAAAACATTTCTTACAAAATTTCCTTTGTTACCAACATACTCCCCCTTGATGTGGAGAGGATTCATAATATGATCTCGGAGCATCAAAAATTGCACTTTTGCAATAGCCTTAGTAAAAACATCTACAAGCTGAGCTTCACTCTTGATATACCTAATTTCTACTTCTTTTGCACCAAATATCTAATAAAATGATACTTAAGATCAAAGTGTTTATTTTTTCTATGGTGCACTTGATTTTTTTCCAATTTAATTGTCCTCATATTATCATAAAATATTGCTATAGGCTGAATTTGTTTCTCTCCAATTTCTTCAAGAATTTTCCTAAGCCATAATGTTTGAATACTTGCAGAGGTGACTGCAACATATTCTACTTCTGTGGAAGAAAGGGAAACTAGGCTTTGCTTCTTAGAGCTCCAACTAATCAAACCCGAACCAAAAGTGAAACAACTACCAAATGTACACTTTTGGTCATCCATACTACAATCCCAATCAGAGTTACTAAATCCAACTAGATTAAATTCTTTAGAACTATAGTAATGAATGCCAAAATTGAGAGTTCCTTTCACATACCTCAAAATTATTTTGGATTCCTTCATATTAATTTTAGAATTATCTGTCATGTACCTTGAAACAAGAGAAATTGCATAAGTAATATCAGGCCTTGTGTGGGTTAGAAACATCAAACTCCCAACATTACTTCTATAACTTGTCCCGTCAACTCTTTTAGCACCATCATCTCTACATAGCACAACTCAATGAGAAATTGGAGTTGAGATTGGTTTACAACCAACCATATAAAATTTATTTAACATATCCTATGCATATTTTTCTTGAAAAACAAAAAAATCATGCTTACTTTGATAAACCTCCATTCCTAGAAAATATTGCATGAGACCTAAATCTTTCATCCCAAATTCATTCATCAAAACACTTTTGAATTCATCTTTCATCTTAGAATTGCTACCCATATATGTCAACAAATCATCAACATATAAACTGACAATAGGAATATCATTACCTCCTTGTTTGTAGTAAAGGGTAGGTTCACTCTTACTTCTGCTGAAACCATTCTCTTGAAAATATCCATCAATCGAATGTAGAAAGGATTATAAATTAACAAATCCTCTCCAAATTCTCACAACAAATGCCCAGCTGAAATATAGAAATTACGGGTATAAACAAACTAACATATAAAAAACTTATTACATAAGAAACAATTGATTTTCACCATTAAAAGAAATTTGATTAGGGTGATCCCACAATACTAGTTTACAATTTTTGGCCAAACTGGACACTAAACTATTTTTTTCTAACTAAATCTTCACTTTCAAACACCTATAGCGGCTAAACTGTGAGGAATTTGAAGATGATGCAAACTAGTGATTTGTGACATTTTTCTGTAGATTCTAAATATATACTTTTCAAAAATTTTGGAATCAGATTGCACTTCTTTTCCATCTCCTTCGAAAACTAGTTTTTTTTTCACTAAACACCATTTTTAAGGAGTGACACTCACCACATAACACATAGCTTTTTTCCATGAAGGATCAAATTATATTTTTTTGAAATTTAGATTTGTAACTACAATATCTAGTGCTTCCAATTGGTTTATTAGTGTTTTATTGAATATTTTTTCCTTAATCAAGTTTTGAAGTCAAACCAATTACAATTCAGACATAGGTGGACCATATAACACAATTTTTTTTGTATGTATCGAAATTCAAATTTTCTTTTTGTTGGATCAACGACTTCAATATCTGGTGCACTCATATTTTTCAAAAAAAAATCGATAATTTTCTATTTTTCCACATGTGTAGAACAAAGAGTTTTATTTTCGGTGAAAAACCTGCATTCACAAGAAATTACAAATAAATATAATAATCAAATTAAATTTAATTAAAATTATACTTTTTTTGAAGCTTATAATAAGCACTGCATACTTACAAAAAATAAATAAATGAATTCATTTGATCCCCCAAAAGTTAAATCAAAAGTGGTTTTTTATTAGCATTTTGATAGGTGTTAAGGAGACTTCATTATAGGTATGGTTTAAAACTAGTGGGTTTCTATCTAAAGGGGCTTGGTATAAGGTGTTTTGATCAAACCCTCTTCAATTGGGAACCTTTAAATGAAACTTTTCAAGGCTTAAATCATTATATTTTCTAAAAATATGTGATTTCAACAAAAAATAGGATCTCCCAAAAAGTGTAAACCACTATTGTGGCAACACGCATTACAAAGGGTTTTAGTCATAAATGGACTGGTATGCAAAAATAAATCTTTTTACAAGTATCAAATATTCAAGGAAATACATTCAAATACATTCATATGCTTAGTTATATGAGCTTTTGCAACAAAATTCCATCTCCCAACACTAAAACAACACTTACAACTTCTAAATCTTCATGCCTATCATTTTGAAAACTCCATGGGATATTTTTTATTAGTCCAACCTACAAAATTAGATCACAAAAACATCTTCTAGAGAAATCATATGCCCCCTTTCAATCTACCTTCGAAATTCTTCTTGAAAACTCTTCAATGAATAGTGGGTTTATTGTTTTTCAACACCACCTCTCCCCAAAAATTAATTTTCCTTATCTTTATTTTATCTTATCTAATAAAGCACGACCCAAGGTGTTTCTACTGATTAAATCCCATAAAAAATCATTAAAAATAATTAAATATTCATTCCCACCAGCCCTCCCAAAGATAGGAGTTTTAGTTTCTTTTATTCTCTCATTTTGACTCCTGAAAAAGAAAAAATAAAAAAGTAGGCTTGGGTGCCTAGTTCCTTAGTTCATAATTTTTAGGGATCATGGTGGAGTGCTTTAAAAATCCATAATTTCAAAATCCAATGCCTCACAAAATATTTCAGGAAATTTACAATTAAAATATTTAAAATTGCCTTTTGGTTTTTCACCCACTATGCCAACTTGATAATGTGCAAAGGGAAATTAATTTGTCAAGTTTAATTATTCAAATATATATCATTTTTCACCCCTCAACATTTAATTGAAACCAAATTAACTTATTCCAAAATTAAAAAATACTTCCACAAAATTAACGTCTTTCCAGTTGACATAGGATGTCAATTTTCCATGGATGCTCCTGCATCAGACACCCATGGTAGAAATAAATGTTTCAAGATTTTCATTCAGAAAAATTTGTAGACTTTATGTCTATCTTGGATCCACCTAATTTCCTTTTCCATTGAAATATTTTTATACACCACTTTTTGCAAACTTACGACATTACCATGCTTCATCCTTCTTCTACTACCCATCATGTAATTCAAAGAATCAAATATATTTTCCTGCCAATATACTTCATAAAAATTAGAACTAACAATTAAAATTATACCTTTTCCTTCATAAAAAAAAAAATGTATTTGTTTGCCTCATTTGTTGTTCCACATTTCCCATCTCCTTCCACTATGTTTCCTTCATGAAATTCCACTATTTCAATTCCTTCTAAAAGGCATGATACTACTTCAACTTGTTTTCCTTCACTCAAAATAGTGTTTGTACTATCATAAAAAGACTTAATTTCCTCATTAGATGACAAGGAATCATGACCACTAATCAAAACATTTTCACATCCATTGTTCTCAAACAATTATTCTTCAAAAAACTCTTCATTAACCTTCACACTTAACTCTTCCAATTAAAATTTATCAAAAGAAAAATATGTTGCAACAAAATTATCTACTCCTTCACTCTCATTCTCATCAAAGGAAATAATAAAATCAGATTTTACCTTACCTTTTGCTGCTACCTTCTTTCCACTTGAGATTTCTTCTTCAATTTGAGTCAACAATTCACCTTTCTCATCTTCTTCATCATTAGTGTCAACAAAGCTAACATATTCATGATTCATACCATCTAAAAGTATAATTTCATCAACCAAACAAGACCTAGCATTACTATAAACCTTACCCATTTGTTCTTTCAATGGCTTCAATTTGTGTTTCACTCCATCCTTCATCAATGTGTATGTGTTGGCATAACCATTGTGCATTTCCTTCCTGTCAAATTTCCAAGGACTTCCTAACAAAATATGATACACATTCATAGGAATAATCACATAAAATTTCATCTAGAACTATGTTATTTCAAATATATGTAAGAATAGAATCTATAGCAAATTGAATTTAGTTTCTAAACTACTAAGTTTATTTAAAAAAAGAAAAAATCTATTTGGTGAAAATTTAAAATTTCAATGCAGTAGTACTTAAATTTCATGAAAAAAATAAGTAGGTGTTTATCTGACCACCCTAACCACAATAAAATGATAATATTTTTTTATAAGATTTTAGATATAAGTAGAGGACTCATGTCTAGATGTGATGCATATTTTTTTATAACCCTCTTCTCCACACTTGATACAAGTTCCTTGAAAGGTTTCTCTTCCAAACCCTGTACTCGATCTTCCTCTACCTCTTGAATCTTGACCCCTAGGACCATATGAACTATCATACAGGTCTAATTTTTGCTTTTGTCTTGGTCTTCTTTTTTATGATTTATTATTATTATTATTATCTGCCCCATATGATCTCCCTTCAACCTCCTCTTCATGGCCTCTTCCTATTTGTTTATTTTCAAACCTTTTAATCACTCTTTCTTCGACTTTTAAGGTAACTTTCAAGCATTTTCCTCAAATTATCTAAAGAAAGAATGACACTACTAGCAATGTTTTTAGAATTCAATTTTTTTTGTGATTTTTCTATTTCCTCATCCATCCTTCTTATGTTCTCTTGCAAGACATTAGCAACATCATGCACATTTTTTGCAGGTAGGGAATTCATGGGAAATAAGGTATGAAGGTTATGATCCATAGAGGATTAAAGTGAAAGAGTTGGAGAACCAAATATCCATGACGAATGGTGTATCACGGGATGACATGACTCTCAAATTACATCTCACAGCATTATTGCTAATAGGACACCAAGTTGTAAAGATCATACAAGTTTCACAAACTCAATGTAAACTCAAAATGGAAAGAAGGTGAAATGAAATGCAATGATCTAGAATGTAATGCAATTTTTCAAATTCCAAATAAGATAATTTTATGATTACTCTATGCACAAACCTAAAAATGATGTCTTGTAAATGCAATTTTGAAATCACACAATGCACTAAATTTTATCACATAAAGCTAAATATGATAAATTCCACTTAATAGAAATTCTAAAAACTAAAACAAAAGATTGAAAAACAACAAAATAGAATGTCAAAATAGTTGTTTCAATGCCTATAAAATTAGGAAATGACCTTGATTAAGGACTCATTCACCTAGGGGAAAATGGGTCCTAGGTTAGGGTTTTAAATTTTTTTTTATAGATTCTTGAGTTGATTCTAGTGGTTTCTAGATTATGATCTAAAATAGTGAGTTACAATTTGAATTTCCTATGAAGTGAATGTTGAATGCAAATGAAAAATATGAAAAAATGATAAACTAGGAGACCTAATTTGATGTACAATTTTGATTCAATTTTTGAATGCAAGTGAATGATGATGCAATTTTATGTAAATGATCTGTAAAATGATTATTTTTTTTGTATTTTTCAGATTTCAAGAGATCCAAAAATGCAATCCTAAAACCTTAAATGAAATGCAAAGTTAATGCAAGCTAAACAACACTAAGTGAGATTCAATCCTAGAATGCAATGCAAATGAATGCAAAATATAGATCTTGGATGAAAATGGACTCCAAAATTAAAAAAATACAATGATCAAAAGTTGGGTTGACCAAAATAAAAAGAAGAAAATTAGGTGGGAATCAATATGAAAAGGGGGAAATGGGGTTATGATGGTGAATGGATTAAACTACGGTATTAAATTACTCTTGAAATAGGTTTGATTCAATCTTTTAGAAATGGTTTCCTCAGTTCATCCTAAAGTGTCAATCTAGGAACGTAGGCTTTTGAACCGTGTTGTGGCAATATGCTGAAGGGCTACAATTCATAAACCAAGGGTTGATGAATGCATGCTAAAATAACATGTAATAAGGTAGAAGTATGAATTATTGACTTCCTATCACAAATGTGATAGGAACCTGTAAAAGAATAATTCTGCAATAGAAGACAGGTTGGTAATGACAAAATTGAAAATGTTTAATGAAATAGAAATATTTCTATGAATGAATTAAATAGAGTTCGCCTTGCAACCAACAAAAATATAACCTTCATAAATTATGCTATCAAGCGCCAATATATTTCTATTCCTAATTAATCATGTAATCTATCACTCCCAGCTAACTGATTATATAATCTAACAAATACTAAATAATCCAATAAAGCTTTAAATACATTCAAAGAGATTCTAGAGATAACTTAATAAATAACAGAACTTAATAGATAACGAAGAGCTTAATAGATAATAGACAAGAAATGAAATAACCATGAAGTGGTCCCTACCTTCTCTGGCTATTAGGTGATTAGAGACTTGCAATCACAAAATCTACTCCATGCTATTCATTCAACAATAATAAAACGAAGTGATTAACATAAACAAGTAGTCTCTTATCAATTCTCTATATCTCTATTCAACATACATGCATATTTATATAGATTGATTATGCTTCCAGCAGTAGCTAAGTTTGTTCATCCAACCTATTGGCCACTCACAAACATAATTTGATAAAGTGACAAAAGGGTTGCAAGCCACTTATAGAGTCAAAAAAATTTATCTAAAACAAAACTATCAGTTTTCATAACAAAGTATTACTAATTGCATGCCACCGATTCCCCAAGGTTCCCATGCTTGTAACAACTTCGATCTTCTTCTAGCTATCCCCTGAAATTTGGACATAAAACAATTAGAATTTATCATGATTTTTGGAAATTTACTAATCCTAATCTCTTTTCCACATTTTATTAAATATTCAGGTTCCTTTAGAAAATGGTGATAGGAATATAGATAGAAACAAAGGTAAAAAGGAAAATATATGGAAAAAATAATGGAATATTCTACACTCATCATTCCTTCCAGTTGGACAATTTGCATGTCCTCATGCAAAGATTACAAACCAAGTAGAGTGGTGAGCTTCTGAAGAGTGCTCTTCATTTCCTCAACCCACTGTTGTTGCATTGCTCAGACCTTCTCCTTATGCTCCTGGATGAACATTTGAGAAACTTTCATTTTTTCAAGCTTGGCCTTGAGTTCACTTATCTCTTTTTTCCTTTGCATCAATAGTGGAATGGGCCTCTTGTAACAACCCATGTAAGGTCTAATTTTTTTCTGTACCTTAGCCAATTCAACTTTCAAATCCTGAAGATCTTCTTCCTCAAATTCCTCGTTGGCTTTAGGGTTTTTATTCTAAAGAGTTACATTCACATCATCAATCAATTCATCTGTCTTCTAATCCTCATGGGGGTCAAAAGAAAATGGTGTAGCATGCTTTGGCTTCTCTTGTTCTAATTTATGGATAGGGTATGTGCAGGATCATGATGGGCCAAAAAGTGGCAATATGATGGGTATGTGGCTGACGACTATTTTTTTACCCAAAATTGATGAAACGAAAAGGGTTTTTAAAGGAGATTCTCAATTTTCCACCAATATAAATTATGCTTTACTTTGAATTTAATAAGTAATTATTATTCATTTTCTATTCAAATTATGACTAAAGTCTTGATTGATAGGCTGATTGAAAACATCTATAGCTTTCAAACGGTATCACATTTTTTGAATCCAAATCATGTGTCACATTCTATGCTTTGTATATTATAGGATTAAGAAACATAATATTTGAAGTTAATGAAGTTTTGACCAAGTTAAGGTGGTCAGACATACGAGTTTTTATATTTTTTAAAAATTTGTAATAAAAAAATAATAATTAATTATTTACTTGGAAAAAAATTACAAAAAAATATGCATCACATCGGGGCATGAGTTCTCTACTTGTATCTAAAATATTATAAAAAAATATTATCATTTTATTGTGGTTAGGGTGGTCAGACATACACCTACTTCTTATTTTTTCCTTGAAATTTAAGTGCCACTGCATTGAAATTTCAAATTTTCACCAAATAGATTTATTTTTTGTTAAACATACGTAGTAGTTTAGAAACTACATTCAATTTTCTACAGATTCTATTCTTACACATTTTTGAAATAACAAAGATAACTTATTCAAATTTTTACGTCAAGTTTCCTAAATCTGATTTTTCTGAATTTTTTGCCACTTAAGGGCCTATTTTTTCCATGATGATCCTGCACATACCCGACAATGATTTCTGCCCTAATCTATGTTTGAGGATTATTATCAACATTGTCCATTGGTTCCTCTGGAATCTATTCCTCTATCTCTGAATTCACTACTTTTTCAGTTTCATGTTCCTGATTCATTTCTGGTGGTGTCATAACCCTACCATCCTTTGTTTGGTCTTGTTGATTTTTGATTGGCTTATTTTTTGGGTCAGCACTAGGTGAATCTTCTAGAGACTTGTTGATGTGTTTTTTATGCACTTTTCAACATAGGCAGTGCATAGGTGCACTACCTCTCTTGAAAGACAATCTTCCACAATCAGATTGCAAAACACTATCCCAAGGTCTCTAATGTCAGGTCTTGACAGTGCTTGGAATATTTCAGTTTTTTGATGTGATTTGCTGGAATCACAAGGCGGTCTTATGGATGAGTTACAAAGCATGGGAAGTTGGGTTTGCAAATGCAATTTCAAAGTGCTGAAAGTGAATGAACAGTGGTTGTCCACTCAAAACAGCAAGTTGAAACTCATCAAGTTCATCTGATTTAGCTTCATGGCGATGCTTTGGGTCCTACTCTAACCAAGGATTAAAAGAAATAGCAAAAGGAGAAGGGTTAAGAAAGCTATTCTAATCCTAAGCTACAAATGAACAGTAACAATGGTGACTGCTAAAGTAGACATGCTTCCTAAACTGGGTTTTGCTTGGCCAAGAGAAACCTACAGTTGCACAAAACCAGTGCAATCTTCTAAGGACTGCAGATTTTCAAACTGCACATGCACATTATGCACATGTAATTGAACTAAGTTGCAGCAATGAAGTAATGAGCTCAGACTAGCTTTGCAAAGTGACTCATCATCAATGAACCACAAAAAGCATGAGCTGGAAATCCATCAAATACTAAAACAACAAACACCATCACCACTCCCATTCAATAAACTAACACTAAAACTAACATGGAAGGTGAACCATGCATACATAAAGAGAAAACTCAAAAGGAACACCCATAAATCATGCAATGTTGCTTTCTATTGCTGCAGAATGTCTTTACACCAATTCTCCAACCCTTACAAATGAGGGGCAAGCCCCTATTTATAGTTTTCCAAAGCCTAAATGAATGGCTAGGATTCAATTACAATGAGTGGATCAGATTCAATACAAATTAGGGCTTCACCTGCCCCACATTATCTTAGCAATTTAAAATACATTCCTTGTCTTTTCCCTGTTTTGTCATCTAGTGCAAGTTACTGTAGCAATTTTGTCATTTAGCTGATTTCCCTTTTCACTGTAGCTAAAACTGCCTGAAAGTTATCTTTTGCTTGATGTGCTTGTAGTGCTCTTCCTTTGATCAAACGAGTCGGTCGACGATTGGCATCAATGGATTGGTGGCCCCTGATCCAAGCAGAAAGCTCCTTAGAAATCATCATCATTTGGAAAAGGGTAGGACAACTCCCTCAATGGGCCTCTTTGATAGACCTACAGAAGGCTTCTTGACTCCTGCAAACACGAAGTGTCGTAAGTGCATTTATACATGAGTTAAGGAAAATGTCAGTCAAACCTACAAATTCCCTGTTAGATCAATCCATGCATCATCAAAATATCTTGATATTCATATTTGGAGCTCATTTGGACGATAAACATTAATGCGTGCTTCAAGGGTGAGAGCGCCAGAGGGCGGAAAGACAGCGGAAGAAAGTCAGAAGGTAGACAGCGGACGGAAGCCAAAACAGCCGAGAAGGAGGCAGGCTCCCAGATGTTCAAAACAGCCGAGAAAGAGGCGGGCTCCTAGATGTTAAAAATAGCCAGGAAGAAGGGAGGCTCCTGGATGTTCAAAATAGCCAAGAAGGAGACAGGCTCCCGGATGTTCAAAACAGCCAAGGAGGGACGGGCTCCCGGAAACGGCCACGGAGGACCAGGGTTCAGGAGGCCGGAAGGGAGGTGGCCACCGGAAGTTCCAAAACGGCCACGGAGAGGCGGAGCCCCGGAAACGGCCACGGAGGGGCTGGGCTCCGAAGGCCGGAAGGGAGGCAGCCGTTAGATGTTCCAAAACAGCAAAAGGGGGATGAAGCTCCGAAACCACCGAAACTTAACCAAACTTTGACGAAACCTTGACAGTTCATTTAAGCACATCAAACACATCCCAGATCCAAAAAAAGGGTGACCCCAAAGTCAAAAATGAGGAAATGGGGGCGAGGGGGGTCCACGGATGTTTCCAAATAGCCAAGGAGGAAGGGAATTCGGAGGGAAAGTTCAACCTGGCGCTCATTTACATACTAAACACATCCTAGATCCCAAAAAGGGTGACCCCAAAGTCAAAAATGAGGAAACTGAGCGACGGTCCACTCTGGATGTTTCCAACCAAGGAGGAAGGGAATCTCGGGAGGGGAAAGTTCAAACCATCAAACTCAATCAAACTTGAAGAAACCTGGCGGCCATTGAAACACCCCAAACACATCCCAAATCCACCAAAAAGTTGTCCGCAAAGCCAAAAATGTGGAAACTAGACCGACAGGGGTCCACGGATGTTTCTAAAATAGCCAAAGCAAGACAAAAGGCGGAAAGGGGATGGGGGACTTTATTTCTCCGCGGATTTGGATACCCCAAGCAGGTGAATTTGGGTAGGGGAATTTGATCGTTTGAAGGCACATGACCAATTTGGGCTTGGAAATGGGGCACGCAAAACAAGACAGGAGCAAAGTAGCCTGTCGGGAGCAAAAAAAGGGGTCCCTACCTACGGCGGGGCATGTGTGCAAAACATGCACAACAAGACTCACTGGCTTGTTGCTTGAATTCTTGTTCTTTTTCCTTCTAGTGTTTGGCCCTACTAAACTCCCTATGGAATTTTCCTCATTTCCCCGTTACTTCATACAAGACCTATATTTCCTCATAACCCAGCACTCTACCAGCTACCTGGGCTAGGTTATCTAATTTGGCTGAAACATCCAATTTTTTTTTCCCTTCCTATCACCAGATTGAAAAATGGGTGGTATTTCTAAGGATTTATTTTTCTCGTGACCCTTCTCATTTGGAGGTGAGGGTTTTGGCTTGTTGGATTGCAATGCATCTCGCCTTGTGGCACTCCAAGTAGTTATGCTTCCAGGTTTTGGGGTTTGTACATAGGATTCACTAGGGCTTCCTTTATTTTTCTTTTCATTAGTCTTCTTAGGTGACTTGTTAGAGATAAACTCTTCATCAAAAGAATTGTTTGTAGAGGAACCTTCTGCGGAAGATTCCTCTTCCTCAGAGGGTCCAGTATCCTCATTGTCTTGAGAATGGACAAATGAGTCCTAGTAACCAAGAGGAGACAATAACTTCAATTCATGTATTATTAATATTTTAATCACACTATGGTGGACAAGTAGTGAGGTTTATAACTTCACACAGTTTTGGATATTCGTTGCAGGGCACAGTAAAGAAAATATGGGATATTGACCAACAACCCTTGCTGCAAATGTAACATTAATTTAAAATGTTGGGAAAAAAAATACTGAAACCTTCCTTCAAAGGTAATATAATGAATAATGTACCTGGCAACTTCCTTCCAATGCCTTGGCAAAGATTGCAATTTGGTGGTCTGCCCCACAACCATTTCCATGGACTAGTTCCTCTGCAATCTGAATCTCTTCTGTATTAGCTGTAGCTCTATGGAATGCTTAGACTTCTTAGGAAAATATTGCTATCCTTTCAGTGGGAGTCTAGAAAATTCTACAATGGTCTCCATGGTGACTAAAATTTCTAACCCTCTAACAGTATCCTTTTGTTTGCACAAGTTAAGGGAAAATTCTAGTGCAACTTTATCATCCAACCCTTTCAGCCATTTGTAATAGACATTCCAACCAACCTTCTTAAACTTTTTGTATGCTTCGACATGCTAGTTTAAACCATGCAGTATGGTGGGTTCATGGCATGGACGGTAACCTTTAGCCATGTTTCAAAAACTTACTATGACAAGTCTTGCTGGAGCTCAACAACAGTGATGTAGATAAGTAAAATGCAAAAGGCGGTTTAACAATAATAATGCAACTTGGGGAAATGAATGCTTTGATCAAGGAAATATTGACAAGGAATGGCGGCATGGTGTAATAATGAATAGTTAATGCTAATAATGATAGTGGCATCTTGGAAAAATATGA
>VDFB02218177.1:0-21339 GCA_007258455.2 Sequoia sempervirens | reverse complement strand
CCAATTCTTTGCAAGACACCAAAAGATGTATCAAAAAGACAAGCCAAACAGGTGCAAATTGCACAAGAAGAGTCAACACAACGGTAAAGTACTTTGTTCTACAATGTACCTCCATTTGTCCAACTTGCTAATATAAAATTAGCATTCAATTGACATTATCCTTGTTCCTTGTAGGACAAGAGTCAAGAAACCTAGGATTGTTTCAATCGAACAGCTAAATGCAAGAAGAGTTGGAGACACCTTCCAAGGTGATGTCCTTGTTGTCTACAAAGCAACATTGGACAAGGCTAACAAAACATGGGAAATGCTATGTGCTGATCTGATAGATCACAAAGCAGAAATGACAATCACGTTAAATGTTAGTGGAAATCTTGTTTACCAACATGAGCCTAAAATAGTCCTGGGATCAACTATTTCAATCTCAGATTTCCAAGTTGCACCTAGAACAGATTATGACAGAGGTGACTGTGATTGCATTCTAATTTTAACAGACATTAGCACCACTGAAAACATCCCCCGCCTCTGTCAAGAGTACAAATTCATCCCAATTACGACTATTAGCCAATTGCTTACAACTGTTAATGAGTACCCAGCTGGCACAATAGCTGCGCTGGTAGTCGATGCCAGGAAAATGGGTACCCAATTTGCGATTGACATCAAAGATGGCCACACTGACATAGACAGGGCATAGGTATTTCAGTCTACAAAACTTTTACCTCTTCTTTCAGTTTCAAGCTTTTAATGTTCTACAGTGGCCTCTATAACAATTTCCGTGACAAAATCTAATCCTCTCATTCAATTGCAATTGCTATTATGGTCAACATATGAGCAACAATACTTTGCACTTGAAGACCAGTTGCATACAAATAAAACACCTGCAATGCTTTTCAAGAATGTTGTGAGAAAAACAGACCAAAAGAACACATTTCATACATGTCGATCAACATTCATTTGTACCTTGAATGACAAAAGAAGCTTGGAAAAACTCAATAGCCTACTACACTCAACTTTCAAGGTAACAACATTCTTTTTAAATAAATCTAGTGCATCCAAACTTGTTTTTTTGTCTCCTTTAACAGTATTGAACCATATTCTATAGGTTTCTGGAACTCTAAAAGCAGCAAATGCATTTTCCAATCCATTTCATGCATGTTGTCCAAAATGCAAATTCAAATTTACTGCTTATGGCACACTCCAAGAGAAAACTAGTCACTGTAAATAGTGCAACCAACAAGTAAACTATACATTTTGTTTACAACTTAAAACTATTATAACAACTTATGACAATCAAACAATCCAGTCTTCAATTGACCAAGCCACCATGCACCGTCTATTGCCCGCACTGCAAAGGCTCAGCTATGAAGACTATATCAAGGACAAGTCAGCAGTGATATTCATCCTACGGGACTTCAGTGTTGAAGGACATTTTAGCCTTGACCAAAACAATGCCATTGTTGAAGCCATTTGCATTGACAAATAGAAAGGAAACATCACGAGAAGGTAATAAAGTCATTCATATGTACACTTTCTTTGTTTTGAACGAGTACCTCAAATCACTATCCATACAAACTATGTTTCTAATACATAGCATTTTGTTTCCTTTACAGGAAACTAGGAATAGAGGAGCACAAATTTACATTGTTCAGACTTTTACTTTTTTTCCTTTCCACGCTCCAAGACATTTCACTGGGTCTCACATGTTAAAGACAACTTTGGTTTTAAAATACTCTATTGCTATTATACATTTAGACACTTCTATAGGTTACTATGTTAAAGTCTTCTAGAATATGGACATCTGAAACTCTAATTTTGTTTTTGTACCTATCAAGACAATGGTTCTCTATGTACATCTGACATATATGTTCAATAATTATTATCCCTCCATGCATAATGTCATTCAAACTATATAGTTTAAATGTTCCCTTTTGCATTCTGTCCTTCCTAGCTTTTCCAATATTTGCTTTGTGATTCTTATGTTTCCAAGAATTTATGGTGACCAAGTAGAAGTTGTTATGATTGCACACTCTAGACCCATTAACAAGTTACTTGAGACAATAAATGGTTATTTTCGTTTAGCTTTTATCATTTTTATGCTATTACTGTAACCAAGTCTTGTGCCTGCTTTAATGCATTGTACTTTATAGTCACTTTTCCATCATGCATTCTAATGTATGGAGTACACTCCTGTATACACAAATCCATATGTTGCTTACACTGCATATATGCATATTTACATGTATATATGCCTCTATGTCCATATGCACATATGCACATATTCATGTGTCCATGTATACATCTAAGCTTCTACGTATCCCTGTATGCAACTGCATATACATGCGTCCATTTACTTATGGATCTGTCACTCTAGCCTTGTACCAATTTATTATGTTATATGGATATTGCATATAGTAATACTAATTAGCTATTTCACTGTACATAGCAGTTGTATTCATGAATGCCAGATCAAGCTTATATGTGTCAGGATACATATATACTCACACTAAAAACTACTGAGTTATGATCTCTATTGTCCCACTTTCGTAGACACGTTACTATTGCAATCAAGTGTGTTAAGCATTCGTGTCCAAAGAAATTAGATACAGGAATGGCAATATGTTACACAACCTTGTCTTATGGCTTTATAGCAGTTTTTTCATTGCATTTCAAGAAAACCAGAAACTAGAATTTTATTCATATTATTTCATCTATGGCATTTACAACTTTTCCAATAATTATTACAAGCATAGAGTTCAGTGTTGAATAGTTCTATTGTTCATGTGATTCCTCCAACATTGTTCATGCCAAATTCTATATGTTTCCATATTTTGCATATGTGCCTAGGAGGACATTAACTATAACAGGTCACAAAATTCCTTTTTCCTGTATGCTTTCATCATAGCAAGAAAGCTCAAAGCAATTGCAAAATCTAGGTTTTCATAACACAGGCTTACAGAACACAAAAACAACACACACAAAGTAATAAAAATGCATAGCAAGTAACTTAACTCTATATTAAATGACCAAAGTACCTGTCCATGCATGTTCACCAAGCCACTCCAGCGTACTCACCTCCAGCCAGATGTCATTTAATGCATTTAATTTGCATTCATGCATTACGCTTACATTTTCCTGATATTTTAATGCATTTAATCTGTATTCATGGATTACGTACCTCTAGCCACCAACTTTCAAACTATGCCTTTGCTTAAATTTATTTAATCAATTTATGCATTCACATTTTCCTGATTTTTTAAAACAAAAATGATTTATAAAGCTACTCAATCAAATAGAAAAATAGATATATGCTATTTTTCCAATATATAAAATAGCTCTTCACATGCAAACTGTACAAAAAAATAAGCAATATGTTCAATGGAAAAATGTGATTGGCCAATGCTACCGGTTAAAAGCATTCTGGGCAAATGCATAGGCAAATTAAAAATATGTTCACAGAAAAGAGCTTTTCATTCTGAATCCATATGCATACTTTGATTCAAACTAGTGGCTGAAGGTACATAATCCACTGATGCAAGCTCAATGCATTGAATGGCATTTGACTAAAAGGAACACTATTTGCATTGCTAGTTACTCCTTGAATATATAACAAGGTTCAAGGAAAAACTCTCATTACCGCACATGTTAACATAATTTTCATTCCAAACTTCTCTTTATGAGACCGCTTTGCAGTAATCATGCATTGCGTACGTCTACCTGCCACCTTGATAAACTATGCCTTTGCTTAATTTTAATTAATCAATTTTTGCGCTCGCAGTTTCCTGATATTTTAATGCACTTAATCTGCATTCATGCATTACGTACCTCTAGCCAGCAACTTTTAAACTATGCCTTTGCTTAAATTTGTTTAATCAATTTATGCATTCGCATTTTCCTGAATTCTTTAAAACAAAAATGATCTATAAAGCTACTCGGATGAATAGAAAAATAGATATATGCTAATTTCCCAATATATAAAATAGCTTTCCAAATTCAAACTATACAAAAAAATATACATAATTACATGTACACATATATACATGTAATCATGTATACATGGATGCATAGAGAGACTATGTTTCATGGGATTATTAGAGAGTTCACTTGCTTTCAATATCGTTCCATACTTTGCATGTGTGCCTATGAGGACAATAATTACAGTATCCAGAACCAGCAACCAGTTACCTGAGGCAATAAATACTTTCCTCCCTCAGTTTTCTCTTGCTTTGGAGGTTTAAAGCACACAGTGAGATTGGCAATGTGACCAAAAAAAAATTGTGCCTCGCTTGCTCATTCATTTCCAAAGCTCTCTTTATAGCACAGTTGTGCATTGCCTCCAAGAGTCAGATGAATCTTTGGTATTTCAAGAAAAGATTCAATTGGATAACACTAAAAATGATCTAAACTATGATTTTATAATCAAAGTATCCAAATGCATTGCAGCAATCCGAAACCCAACTTCCATTTAACATGTACAATGAAAATAAACAGAACGAAAAATGCATTTGCTTCAAAGTTTTAAAAGCTATTTCAACAGATTGTCTAGCCATTGTCCAAAATATGGTTTTCTATCAGCATAGTCCTTGAACCTTCTTTAGGTCTGACTGCTACTTTGTTAATTCATTCTCATTGAAAAGTCAAATTGTGAAATGTTCCCAAGGATAATTATACTTATTTATCTCTTTTAATTGTTATACATTCAAAGACTAATTATCAATCCAAATAGCCTCCACTTTAGTCACATGCAATTCAATGCACTAATTTTGTATCAATAAATTGTGTACTTTCAGCCACTAGTTTTAATTAAAGTATGCATATGGATTCAGAATCAAACTCTCAAAATAAATGCACATATAAATGTGTCTTTTTCTTCATTTCATTATGTATCTATGTATCCATAAGTGCATTCATGCATATATCGATTTGTGCATATATCTTATCATCTCTTTATGCATCTGTCTATATATGTATGACTGTATCTATGGGTACATGTATACCTCGATTTATGTATATATGCACCTATGAATTGCATAGACACATCCATGTATATATGCATCTATCAATAACTTGCATGGAAACATGTATATATGCATCTATGGACTCATGCACACATGTATATATGACAGCTCATTGGTTCCAAAGCTCTCTTTATAGGACAGCTGTGCATTGCCTCCAAGACTCAAATGAATCCTTCGTATTTCAACAAAAGATTCAAATGCATAACACTTTAAATGATCTAAACTATGATTTTATAATCAAAGTATACAAATACATTGTAACAATGCAAAACCTGACTTTCATTTAAAATGTACAGTTTCTATCCTCATAGTCCTTCAAGTTTCTTTAGGTCTGACTGCTACTTTGTTAATTGACTTTGATTGAAAGACTGCTTAGCAATTCAAACAGTCTCCCCTTTGGTCAGATGCCATTCAATGCATTAATTTTGTCTGAATGAACTATGTACCTTCAGCCACTAGTTTTAATCAAACTATGCATATATAAATGTGTCTTTTTCTCCATTTCATTATGTATCTATGTATCCATAGATGCAGCCATGCATATATCAATTCATGCATATCTTGCCATATCTCTACATGCATCTTAATATATATGTATGACTGTATCTATGGGTGCATGTATACATTGATTTATGCATATATGCACCTATGAATTGCATACACACATACATCTATATATGTATCTATCAATATTTTACATGGATACATGTATATATGCATGTATGGACTCATGCATCCATGTATTTGTCTTTGTCTTTGGCCAAATGGCCCCTAATGGCCAAAGTATCCTAGTAACCCATGGCCATCAAGCAATTCCAGCGCCTTCCCCACCAGTTACATGCCATTTAATGCATTTGATTCAATTATTTTGACCCCTCCATGTCTTCGCATTTTCCTGATATTTCAATGCATTTAATTTGCACTCATGGATTATGTATCTCTACTCCCCAGTTTTGTAGACTTTTCCTTTGCTTAAATTTATTTAATCAAACTATGAGATCTCATTTCACTGATTTTCAATAACAACAATAGTTTATAAATCTATTATGATAAATAGAAATAGCTAAATGCTAATTTCCAATGTTGATTTATCAAAATAGTACTTGTTTTCCAATATAACAAAATTAAAAGTTATATATTGACATACATTCATGCATATTGTCCATACATGCATATATGCATATATGCCTTCATTCATATTTGCATATGCATATGAATACATCCTTCCATGTAAAATATGCATTTGCACCTATATCCAAATATGCATAGATCCATGTATATATGTGTTCATATCCCCATCTCTCCATGTAGTTCTGTTTTCTATGTATACATGTGTTTGTTGATGCATCCATGCATATATCTGTGAATAGCTCTACGTATTTTTGTCTCCATGTATTTAATGTTCTCCACTACATCAACATTTACATGTTCTCTTTTTTATGATCTTCCATATTTATTTTTTCCATAGTATATGCATAAGAACTTCCACTTTGTCTTCTATTGTCGCATTTCAAGGAAGCTCAAGGATCTCAGTACCTTGTTTAGTATGAGGGAGAGTGAGAAATGCAACATGGGTCTTTTTTCTATGTTCATATTGATGGACTCAGCCCTATGATGATTTTTAAAAGCATAACCAATACCAAACTAGACATTCTTCCACCCCTTGTTGCAAGAAATAATCACTTCATACCCTATTGATTCCATTCATTTCCATTTCCACCCTTGCACATCCTTTTTTTTAAAATCAAATACATTTCAAAATCTAGTTATTTGCTTGTCTTCAATCATACCAATGTGTTGCATTCCTTTTTTCACAAAATCCAACTCTCTCATTGAAATTTTCATTTCTTGAATTTAATTGTAAGCATATAACTTGCAAATGATAAATTCATACCATCTACATTCCCATTCATTCTCATATCCACCATCCCATATCCTTGCCTCCCATCTCAAATACTTTTCATAACTTATTCATACACCCTATTTGCATCTCACCCTTCTCTCAATTCGCTCCCTTTCTTCCACTTCCATAACTCATTCTTCTTTTTTACACTCACATTTCTTTATCTATCTACACCTCAAATATACCCTCATCCATCACAACAAAATTCACACCATACCAAACAATGAAAAAGATGAAGAAAATATCAAGGTTATGCAAATAAACACCGAGGGCTTTAAAAATAACACTCATAACATACAGCTGTATTCAAGAGTTATTTTCATAATGTCTTTTCTAAACCTTGTTTATTACAGATCCCTAAAAGCCGCGTATAACAGTTTCTTCAAGCCTATTATGTGTAATCAGATTTAACAAATATTTACATGTTTCCATGTATTCATATGCATATTAGGCATCCATTAGGCATCCTTTATACAGTTGTTCTAAAAACAATATTGTATATGTTTCAAATGCAAATTGTTCCTAAAATTTATCGCTTTATGCACACATGCATCTAAAAATTGTTCTTTGTGTACCGAATTACATGGACACAACTATACATCCATCCATGCATAAATGCTACTTGAGCATCACTATGCTTTCACAAATTTGTATTTTTACTTGATTTTAGTGTTTTCCATTCAAATTTCTCGTTCACATGTCATGTATGCCTTTCACTCTTCTTTGCATTGTCTGCACATGGATACATGTATACATGCATCCATGTATACAAAGATGCCTCAAGCATTGTAACAAATGTTTAAGATTTTTGGCATTCAATACTTCAAACAAAATAATAATACACTTTTTGCTTCTTGGATAAGATCATAAAGGAAATTTGTTACTGCAAATGTAAACATGCACCCATGTAATGTATCCTGGTAACCCATGGCCATCATATATTCATGCATATTGTCCATACATGCATATATGCATATATGCCTTCATCCATATTTGCATATGCATATGAATACATCCTTCCATGTAACATATGCATTTGCACCTATATCCAAATATGCATACATCCATGTATACATGTGTTCATATCTCCATCTCTCCATGTAGTTCTGTTTTCTATGTATACATGTGTCTATTGATGCATCCATGCATATATATCTCAATAGCTCTACATATTTCTGTCTCCATGTATTTAATGTTCTCCACTGCACCAGCATTTACATGTTATCTTTTTTATGATCTTCCATATTTATTTTTTCCATAGTATATGCATAAGAACTTCCACTTTGTCTTCTATTGTCACATTTCGAGGAAGCTCAAGGACCTCAGTACCTTGTTCAGTACGAGCGAGAGTCAGAAATGCAACATGGGTCTTTTTTCTGTGTTTATATTGACGGACTCAGCCCTATGATGATTTTTAAAAGCATAACCAATACCAAACTAGACATTCTTCCACCCCTTGTTGCAAGAAATAATCACTTCATACCCTATTCATTCCATTCATTTCCATTTCCACCCTTCCACGTCCTTTTTTCTCAAATCAAATACATTTCAAAATCCAGTTATTTGCTTGTCTTGCATCATACCAATGTGTTGCGTTCCTTTTTTCACTAAATCTAGCTCTCTCATTGAAATTTTCATTTCTTGAATTTAATTGTAAGCATATAACTTGCAAACGATAAATTCATACCATCTACATTCCCATTCATTCTCATATCCACCATCCCATAACCTTGCCTCCCATGTCAAATACTTTTCATAACTTATTCATACACCCTATTTCCATCTCACCCTTCTCTCAACTCGCTCCCTTTCTTCCACTTCCATAACTCATTCTTCTTTTTCACACTCACATTTCTTTATCTGTCTACACCTCAAATATACCCTCATCCATCACAATAAAATTCACACCATACCAAACAATGAAAAAGATGAAGAAAATATCAAGATTATGCAAATAAACACTGAGGACTTTAAAAATAACACTCATAACATATAGTTGTATTCAAGAGTTATTTTCATAATGTCTTTTCTAAACCTTGTTTATTACAGATCCCTAAAAGTGTGTATAACAGTTTCTTCAAGCCTATTATGTGTAATCAGATTTAACAAATATTTACATGTTTCCATGTATTCATATTCATATACCTTACTTGCAACACATCATTCTCTCAATTCCTTCTCTTTCTTGCACTTACATCACTCATTCTTCTTTACCACCCTTACATATCTTTATCTATCTATAGCTCAAATATACCTTCATCCATTAGAACAAAATTCACACCATACCAAAGGGAAAATTGAAAAAAATATCAAGGTTATGCAATTAAACACTGAGGGCTTTGAAAATAACTATGACAACATAGAGTTGTACTCTAGACTTCCTTTGAAAATGTTTTCTTCTATATCCTGTTTATATATCCTTAATACACTTGGTCAAAAAACAATAATGTATTATTCTTTTGTTTCAATCATAAATGTTCTTTTTATATCTTTCAAATGCTATTTGTTTCTTTCATCCATACATTTATGCATTTCTTCGATATATGCATTGCTAGTAAATAGTTAATTTTCCCTGCTTTCTTTCATTTAATACTATAAATGCAAATTGAGTCTCATTGTTAAAATACAATTGTATTCAAGAGTTATTTTCAAAATGTCTTTTCTAAATCCTATTTGTTACAAATTCCTAAAAGCACATATGACCATTCCTCCAAGGCTATAATGTATATTTAGATTTCACAAATCTTTACATGTATCCATCCAACCAAATGCATTATTAGATATACTTTATACACTTGTTCCACAAACACTAATGTATTGCTGCTTTGTTTCAGTCAATAATGTTTTTCTAGTTCTTGTTTAAACTGCAAATTGTTTCTGACATTTCTAACTTTATGGACGCAGGCATATATAGATACTTCTTAACATACCAAGTTAAATGGACACATCTACACATCTGTGCATGCATATGTCTTTACATGGGTCCATATTTTAATGCTTTCCTTTCATATATGCATTCATACTAACTAGTTTATTTCTCTTCTTTTCTTTTATTTAATACTACATATGCAATTTCAGTCTCATCACGCTTTCAGGCTTGCTCAGGTGCCAGGGATGCTTTTCACTCTTCTGTGCATTCTATGCACATTGGTAAATGTCTACATGTATCCATGTATACTTAAATGCTTCAAGCATTGTTACAAACACTATAACATTATTTTACTGTACATTGTTATAATAATTTAATGTTTAGATGCAATGTACTACAAACATGTAGATTATTATAATAATTTACTGTACCTACGTTTTATCTTACTTAATAAAATTCTTTATATCTTTTCAAATTACTTTTTGTTTCAAATATATACACAAAAATATATCTATTCATATTACATTAACAACATTCAAATCTACTTTATAATAAAATCAATACCTTTGCACAATTTCATCTAAGAATTTATCGTAATATTTTTTCCACTTATTACAATTTCATAAGTTAAACTATTACATTTTATTTTATATATACACAAATTTAATCTTAGGTAGTAAGGTTCTTTATTATTTTTTTGCAAATTACTTATCATTTATTATATAAACACAAATTTTTATTCATACTACATAAACAATATTCAAATCCTATTTATAATAAAATCAATAGCTTTCTACTCATTCATCTAACAATTTATTGTAATATAATTACATTGTTCTATACACGAAAATATCTTATCGTATTACATAGACAGGATTTAAATCTTATTTATAATAAAATCAATAGCTTTGTATAATACCAATCTTTTTACTACATTACAAAAAATATTCATTAATCTTACAAAAAATTTATACTCAAATGAGCTATTCCTATCAATCTTCCACCTAACACTATTGTTTCTATTAGCACTTGCATATTGTGATATGATAAACTAAAATAACTCTAATTGTATTAATTAACATAGCATGTGCTTAGCAACAGTTCACTAAACATTATTTTGTTTACAGATGGACATACAAGCAAAAAAAATAAATAAATATGGTATACTTTGTCTCACCATGCATATAAAAATGGGGCATGTAAAGAATGCATTTTCCCTTTTTTCACGCACACATGTTTTCTATAAATAGTTACAAATGATATTTGATGCTTTAGAAATATCTCTACATTAGAACTTTGTTCTGTTTAAAATGACTAATGAATTTTTCAACACTTTATTTCTCCGGTTTTCTTTCATTTAATACTGTAAATGCAAACTGAGTCTCCTCCTGCTTTAAGGCTCGTTAACATGCCAACTATGCTTTTCACTCCTATATGCATTATGTGCATGTGGATGCATGTATGCATTAATGTCTCGTGCATTCTTACAAATCTTTCTGATCCTTTGCATTCAATAATTAATAGAAATTAATAATGCATTCTTGCTTCCTAATTAAGATCATAAAGAATCTACCTTCTCACAAATGTATACATACACACACAAAAAAACAAGACTTCATTGCTAAAAAAAACTCCACGTATACATGGTACCCATAAAAAAAAATTCCCTTGCATCCATCCACACGTGCTCTTTGTTCACATGTCCCTATGGACCACGTTTCCCATGAACCCTAAAAAATTCCATGCATTTGTGTGCTTCTAAAAATAACTTTTAACTTTTCTAGCTACTTTCAATACATTTATATTCCTATTTGCTATCTAGAAAATTTTCCTAGCTCTAAGCTACATGACTTTTACCTCTTGGCGGGGCTCGACGCTTAGATCACTTGTTTTATATTTATTTCTTCCTAATAAATAAAATAATTCATTACTTCCTAATACTTAATGAATGAAACAATTCTTTTCTTACTTTATTATAAGGCCACTTTTTAAAAGATCATGGAGGAGGAAAGGTCTTAATAAAGCTACCTAGGGGTTTAAAACTAAACTCTTTAATAATTTTTAACTTCTTTTTTCCCCATCTCGCTCCCCTTTATGCGCCTCCCACGTAGGTTTCTTTAATCTTTGTAATCTCTATTCCTTTTTATTTGGTTTGCATATGCCCTTAACCCTAAAAGCTTTTTATAATAGCTGTTTTTTTTTTTCATGTTCATTATTTTACTGTACAGGGCAGCGCACGGCAATGGCTTGAGGGTTAAGGAACTCAGTTTGGGAGGAGGAAAAAGTTGTCTGTTTGAAAGTCTAAGATGGAGTTCGATATTATTATTTTTTCGTCTGAGTGAAAAACGGTGTCCATGGATGGAGCAGCCTTGGTTGAAGCTCATAACCCACAAAACGACATATACATATATAATTTTTTTTCTGGGTTCTACTAATTTTGACAAATCCTTTTCTTTTACAACAAAAGAATACATTACTGGTAATAGTTTTTTTAAGAGCACCAGAACATATCCAGAGGCTCAAAACAAATCAAGTAAAATTAAAAAGCTCCGAACAGCTTTGAAGCACACTGATTTGCCTCACAGCATATTCGGATGTAACGAAAGTACAACTTTCAGGAGGACAAAAAAAATCTAAACGGCTAAAAACTTTTAACTTTCGGAAGAAGTCATTGACTCCATAACATAAACCCTAGCTATTGTATTACAGAGACCCCCTAGCTACACAACACAACCATAACAAAAGTATGCAAATACTGCGGTCCTGAACTTTATAATATCTAAACTAGCTAAAAACTTTAGCATGATTAGCTTGGAAACAACACATGTAAACACCACATCCATGGCTGTAACGGTCTTACGCCTGGCATGCTCTGTGTATGTTTCGGCATCCCTAATGACATTTTCCATGAAGATCTTGATAATACCCTCGTTTCTTCATAGATGAGCCCACTTATACGTTTCACGCTACCACGACTTCCTAGAAGCCAAATCGCAGGCTTCGTTATGCCCTGAATGTTACCCTGCAGCACCTTCGTGTGCCGCTTTGCTCCACAGGTCCATTTATAAAAATTGGAGGCGATGATCGAAGGGCGGTTGAAGAAATATGTAATTGTGGATAGCTATGCAAAATTAATGCAAACATCCTTTGATTCGACGTGCTCAATGCAAACATCAATGCAAACGATACGGGTTGAAGGAACATGAACTGGATAGAGGCCAATGTAGATCTTGAAGTCCGATTTGATTGTCTAAAATCTGATTTGATTGAGATGGATTTAATCCGACTTGAATGCATTGTCAGTAAGTTTACAGCTGCAAGATATGTTTAAAAGATTTTGTCTTAAATAGCAATTGTCGTGCAGAAAAGATCAGTCTGAAAACCACCGACTGCTTTGCAGTTTCACCAAAACCAACAGTTGTTTTACGGCGTGTGAGACAGGATTACCGATGGCTTGTGGACTGGCAAGTCCACAATAAGAAGCCTATCGGCTAAAATATCAAATGCACATGTAAAAGATACAAAAATCACTTAAAACAAACTTGTAACATGAAAATTAGATAGAAATGTAGTCTCATTAGTGTGTCAAAATGTGTATGCTAAGATGTAGAATAAAATAAATTAGAACAACGTGAACTAAAGAATCTAATTTCAAAGCTAGAACACATCTCATTGAGCTAAGGAATGCATACAAATGGTGAAAGGAAAAAATTCTGACCAACACAAAAATTTGTGTATGGGATATGTTCAAGATGATGAGTGATGTTGTTGATAGTTGATTTAGTTACTCATTTTAGTAGCATGAACTTACTTTGCATTCAAGTCCAACTCTTATAAATGACTTGATATTTTAGAGATTTATAGATTCGAGATGAGGATGATGGATGCATAGGATTTTATCTTGTGTAATGGAGAGAGGGGTTGATATATTTGTAAGAGAAAATGAGCAACCTATAAGTGGCGTCTTGTGATTGGTGTACATGATTAGAACAAAGATTGAAAAGAGATAGAGGGTAGATATTTGTGAAGGATGGGGATTGAAAAATGTATCTTTTGGAGCCTTTTTCAAGGTTGACTTTGTTTATTTTAAATAAAGTGGTGGAGGAATGTGTAAATGATTAATTATTTGATTAAATATGATTTGCTAATTCAACTAATGATGAGGAGGATTTTGGATGAATTAAATAAATATTATGTGTTATTTAATTAATGGGGGAATGTTCAAGGATTCATTGGTTCAATTAAATACGTGTGATTTATTCAATTAGAGCTAGAAATTTAGAAGAAAGGTTGAATTAGTTAATTAATAAAATAAATAAAAAGTAATTTATTTAATTAATGTCAAAAGAATGGTTAAATTTATTAATTAAATAATTGAGATTTTTTTAATAAATATTAAAAGAATGGTTGAATTGATTAATTGAATGAATATTTTTTAATTAATGTTTTCATTAAATTGAGTAGGGATTTTGAAACGGCTCAAACCCTTATACAATAAGACCAAAGAATAAAGAAAGCGGGAAACTAGGGTGTCGGTGTAATGCCCAAAAAATTGTACCAAAATATACTTAAGGACAAAACACAAATTTTAAATTTTGATTACAACACATGACTAACTCACAATTTTGTTTCCAAAGCACACAATTCTTAAAAAGCATAACATTTGATGAAATATAGATTATAATATTAAGTTAAGTACCTAAATTGCTTAGGCAACCCTAATAAGGCTTCAAGAGAAGACAAGGAATTCACATCATTGAGACAAACCTAATTAGTCCTACAAACATAATCATGATCAGAAGACACCATCAAGGCACAAGCTATGCCAATACAATATATATCAATATTAACTCAGGGTAAGGAAAAAGAGAAAATCCTAGGGGCTAGACCTAATTCCTCAGGGGCTCATCTTTTGCGGCCTTGCCTACATATATATTTCGTAGAGGAACCGTAGTTCAACAACTTGAGTTCACCCAACTCATATTTTATTCACCAACAATCACACATTTCACCCAAGTTTAAATCACCACAACTCACAATGGTAGTAAATACTAAGAATGAATAACAACGGTAAATCTATAAAGGCTCCTTCTACTATAAGGAGTGATTAATAATCTCGATTACAACCCCCCTCAAAGGCCACTTGCCAAAATAGATAATCAAGAATAGGTATAGGATGAAGGTAACCAAAACATATCTTGAATAGATAATTATAATTGAATTCATGGTCCTAATCCAACCATACAAAGGTCACCATATAAAATCAATAATATTAAAGGGTGAAAGGTTAACAAAATAATCCACATATTGAATCTTTCTGGGCAATTCAACCTTCATACACTTGGTTGACTAACACAAGGAGTATAACCCTTAGGTTCAAATACCACTCTACCTCATTCACCCTCATAATCCAAAAACACATAAATACGCTAACCTAAATGCTTTACAAAAAAACATCCTATGCCTCCAATCCATTAATTAGATAATATAAGAGTGGGTACGCAACCCTTTCTAGGGTCCTCTTACCCCAAATAGTTCCATCATCGACTGCCACCCACTTAGGTGAAGTTGGAGGTTAAAAACCTTGATATGGATAAGCACAGTTTTAAAGGACAGTTTAGACATAACAAAGTACATCATGCTTACATGACAATTTAATGTCTGCACTTAATATCCGTTGCACTTCATGGCTGCAATTCTAGTTAAGTGAAAATTTTGATGGCCATCTCTGACCACAAGATAATTTACAGCAATAAGATAACCCAAAGAATCAAACTTTCTCTCCTCTCGACCATATTGGCATCATAAATCCTCGTGAGATCTAGCCAAAACCCCGAGCAAGAAATATTTTAACCCCATGATGATGAAATGGGGCTTCTATTCCGATAATAAAAAATGGTATCACAAGGCCATTTTTTTATAAGAACTGTCATACAATGTTATGAGTGTGATACTTAAATCTTGCTAAACGAAGCATTTTAACACCCATGATTCACACCAGTTATTTTGTATCAAATACAAATATTTATAAATAGAAATTACGGTTGTTGGAATTAAAGAATAAGAAGTAGGATCCTAGGTTCTATTCGTTTAGAAATAACATATAAATCACCATACGATGGCTTTTAAAAAATGGGTTTTCACTTGAGACCAATGGATGGTCGAAGGAGGCAAGAATTTCAAACACAAACCCAAACACCCAATGATCTAATATGGGTATACACAAAACTCCCAGCTATTACTCCTATCAACAACAATATACAAAAAGCATAGACAACGCATAGCTAGCACTCTCCATACCCACAATACGGTCCAATAAGAAAATACATCTACCCATAAAAAGATTACAAGTGGGTATTCTTTACAACTAGTTACAAGATAGACCCCTATACCTGCGTAAATAATAAACAGTGTTTAAGATGGTGTCTCGAGGTTGTTCTTCAACTCCGCAATTATTTTACCTCCATGAAAACACCCATCCTCAATTTCAGTCATTGCATCCCCCTCGAATGTTCGTTTGACTCCCTTCTTCCCCTTTTCTGCCTAGAGAGAAGTGCTCTTTCTTGCCACCCCCCTTTTCTTTTCTTCATCACCAAGCTTTCTCCTCCTCCCATCGTTCCCTCTCACCGCATTCATTCCACTTTCCATGCTTTAGTGTCCCACTATCTAGGGTTTGTTTTGCATTAAAATTTAATCCCTCAATGCTTGATCTCCTTCCGTCTTACTTGACTGACCTTCGCATTCATGGTGGCATCTATTTCCTTGATTCCTTTGCAAGAATTTTTCCTAGAGCTGACATCACATTTTTTGTGCCCTAGCTCACTTTTCCATTCCACTGACACCATCTCCCTTGGAAACAAACCATCGATCTTGAAACTCATGCCAACAATAAGCGCCACACAAATACCTATCTTTCTTTAAAGTACCATCATCTAATTTGACTTGCTTTAAATTTCAGTCATAGATTGCTATTGATTCACAACAACGATGTGAATCAGGTGCAACAATCAATACTTGCCACATGTTGCTATCTCGCATGCCCGCATTGGTCAACCAAGTTAACGCAAGCATACGCGGGATGGCGAGATTACTCCATTTTTTTGACCTTAAGCTTATCAACCTTTGGGGTTTGGGTGTCGGGTATCCTCCCTACCACATGCTTGGCATGCATAGTGTTGGAAATATATGCCTCAATCCCACAGGTTGAAACCTCTAAGAGAGCCAAGTCAGTGTGACATGCTTTGTGTCTAGCCGACTATCAATTGAAACCTTGTTGAACAATTTTGGTCGCTGAGACCTTGTTTCAGTCTTGTCAAGTGGACCTGTCGCTGTGACTTGTGGCAATCACTGTAACCCTCTACCGAGTGGAGATCTCTAGCCGATAGGCCACTCTTATCGTATATCGGGGAGACTCTGGGCGAAAAGCGGTGTCGGGGAGACCCTTAGCCGAAAGGCTTATCTCAGTATGAATTCTTATCGAGATTGTATGTCTCACCGATAGGGTGTTACACATGTGGTCATCGGAGTAACTCATATGCCTCGGTATGAAGTCTTGTCGATATGGAGATGTCTCACCGATAGGTATTCACTTGGAGTCATCGAGGTAACCTGGAGGCTTTAGTATGAAGTCTTAGCGACAAACGAAGTCTCGCTAACGGTGGAACATTGCGATGTGACTTGAAGACTTCAGAGTAACGTCTCAGCGAAAGCAGTAAGTCTTTCTGAATGTTGGATGTTTCGATATAACATAAAGGCTCGGTATGATCTCTTAGCGAAGGATGATAGTCTTGCCAATGGGAATTCTATTGTCTATGTGACTTTGGAGCTTCGGTATGATGTCTCACCAATAGCAATAATTCTTGGCGATAGCGATACAAGTGATGATCATCGGTATGAGGTCTTAGCGACAAGGCGAAGTCTTAGCGATAGCTTTCTGGACTCGGTGTAACCTCTTGTCGATAGTAAGGACTCTTGGCGATATCGAATGTTGGCTTTGTGGCATCAGGGAGACACAGTTAGTGTCTCACCGACATGCCAACATAGGTTGAACACTTTGACCGAGTGAAGACTATCCTATGTGGCTTGTATTCGACCAATCAGAGAAGCTGAATGTGAACCGCTAGTAGTTGGACTGTTGCGGTCGTTACTAAGAGGAAGCTCGACAGACAGGGGCATCATGGATATACTCTGGAGTTGCAGATGATGCTCGGTTAGATTGTTGAATGGTTTGATGGATTGTTGTGTGGTTGGATGATCAGTGGATGAATTCGAGTATGAGAGTATTGTAATGAAAATGTTATGTATGAGGTTGATCATTGTGAATGTTGTTGTAAATTGACATCAGAAAGATAAGTCTGATCTCTATATGTAATTCTTATTACTGTAATACAAAGTGACTTCTCTTGGTGTGGTGGGTTTTTCTCCCATAAGGGTTTTCCCACATAAATCTGGTGTTCATGTGTGTATGTTTAATTCTCTATTTCTGTTATTGCTTTCAAGTGTAATTCAATTAATCAGAATTGTAAAATTTAAAAGTGCTCAGATTCTTCCCTCGAGGTTTTGACGAGAGAGTTCTCTTTCCACACTTATTTCTCCCTATAAGTGTACTCCAGCCCTGCCACTTGTGTTATCCTTGTGGGTACGTTGGGTTTTTTGAGTCAATTTCTGTTCAGTGGGAGTCTTGTAGAAGTTTGTTAATTCGAATTACAAATTGAGATGGCTAGCACGTCAGGAAAGATTGAAATAGAGAAATTCAATGGCAGCAATTTTGAGTTGTGGAAACTTAAAATGGAAGATATGTTGGTTGATCGTGATCTTTGGATTGTTGTGTCTGGAGCTAAGCCTACAGGTATGAAGCAAGAAGATTGGGACCTTGCAGATAGAAAGTCTAAGGCTGATAAGGCTCCCTCATATGCACTCGCTCTTTTCCTAATGTGCATGAAGAGAATCGCGATCTTCCTTGTGGAAGAGACCTGCATCTATTTAATATCAAAATCCTGAATAAATTTGTTCTTGAGGAAGAAGCTACACTTTATAATGTAGGAAGGAGGGTCTATAGCTGATCATTTGAACACATTCAACATGTTGATTGCACAGCTAACACATCTATTGTGAAGATTGATGAAGAGGATCACAGATGTTGATATTATGTTCTTGCATGATTCGGGGATCACCCGGTGATGGCTATTGGGAGTACAACATCCAAATATTTCAAGATGGAAGATGTTGCTTCTTTGTTATCAAAAGAAATGAGAAGGAAATCTTCTAAGATGGCAAAGGAGGCTCTTGTTGTTAGAGGTAGATCAAAAGATAAAGGCAAGAAGAAAGACAAGAAGTCCAAATCGAAATCAGAGGGGAGATCAAAGTCTCCTGGCAAGAAGTCCAAGGTGAAGTGCTGGAATTGTGGGCAACCTGGTCATGTCTGAAAGGATTGTAAAGAGGAGAAGAAGAAGAAGTTTTCTTCTGACAATGATTTTTCTCATAGTGATGCATACGCCTTCATTGTAGCTTTGGCTACGCAGGCATCAAATGATGTCTAGCTGATTGATTCTGGAGCATCTTTCCATATGACATCTCATAGAGACTGGTTCACGAAGTATGAAAAATACGATGGTGGAAAGGTGTATTTGGAAATTGATTCATCATTGGAAATAGTTGGTCGTGGAAGAGTCAGAATTCAATTCCCTGATGGAAGAGTGTTAATGATGTAATGCATATACCAGGTTTGGCTCGAAACTTACTTTTTGTTAGTATGTTGAATGATATTGGAATGCAAGTCACATTCTCTGGAAATGGCTGCAAGATGACTAGAGGCTCTATGGTGCTAGCAAGGGGTGCTCGAATTGGTACCTTGTATAAGCTAGATGCACATGTTGTTCAGTGCAATAGTGTCTCTGCCAAGTCACATAAAGCTACTCGTGGAGGAAAAGAGGGAAACGTTCCTGATTCTATAAACTCTATGGAAGTTAAACTTCCAGCAGAAAAGACTATGCTCTGGCATCATAGGCTTGGCCACATTGGTGAGAAAGGTTTAAAAACCTTGAAGAATAAAAACCTGGTTGAGGGGCTTGAAGACTGTAACCTTGAATTTGAATTCTGTGAACATTGTATATATGCTAAACAACACCATATTTCATTTTACTCCAATCCTCACAAATCATCTGGTTTGCTTGATTATGTACATTCTGATGTTTTTGGTCCAATGAATATTCCTTCTTTGTCTAAATCAAGGTACTATGTATCATTCATTGATGATTATTTGAGAAGAACATTTGTTTATTTTTTGAAAAAGTAAATCAAGTGTTTAGTCGGTTTAAGGAATTCTAAGAACCTTGTAGAAAATCAAACTGAAGGAAAATAAAATGTTTAAGGACTGATAATGAATTTTCATTCGATGATTTTGAGAGAGGTACCGTGAAAGATTGCGGAATTAAAAAGACATAAAACTACACCTTACACCTCGTAGCAAAAATGGAGCGCGTAAAGGTTCAACAGACGCTGATGCGGAGAGAGCACCTAAGTATACCGAAAAGGTTGGGTTTGGAGGAGAAGTTCTGGGTTCTCAAAAGTGGGGCCAAGCTACAAAGATGTTATCACGGATAAAACCGCTCTCAATTCCGCTCTTGTTGAGAAAACACCTTTGGAAGCATGGTTTGGTAAGAAGCCCTCTTTAAGACATTCATGTTTTTGGCTGTGAGGCATATGCTCATGTTCCGTATGAGAAAAGATCTAAACTGGAGAACAAGGCTGTCAAATGTATTTTTATTGGTTATAGTGTTGGCATAAAAGGATACAAGCTTTGGAATCCTGATATGGAGAAGGTTTTGTACAGCAGAAGTGTTATCTTTCGTGAGCCGAAGCCTTCTACCTTGGATCTGCAGTCAGAGACAAAATCAGAAAACAAAAAGGATGTAGTTGAAGTTCCTCTGACACCAGATAAAGAGAAATTCAAAATTCAAAATGTACCTGAAACTGAGGAGAGCTCAAGTAGTTCTGAAAGTTATGAAGAAGAAGAACCTCAACCTCAACAAGTGAGGAGGTCAACTCGTGAAAGAAAGCAACCTGATAGGTATGGGTTTTCTTTGATAGATTCTAATTTCGCCTATGCTTTAATTTCTAGCACTAATGAGCCTATGACTGTGAAAGAGGCATTTAGAATATCTGATTCAGACTCTTGGTTGGAAGCCATGAATGAAGAAATGGCATCATTAGAAAAGAATGATACTTGGAGTTTGGTGCCCTTGCCTAAAGGCAGAAAAGTTGTTGGTTGCAAATGGGTATTTAAAAAGAAAATAGGTCTAGATGGCAGTGTGGAAAAATACAAGGCAAGGTTGGTTGCGAAGGGTTATTCCTAGGTAGAGGGAATTGATTATGGGGAGATTTTTTCTCCTGTAGCTAAGCTGACGTCCATTAGATTTCTTTTGTCACTTGCAGCAGCGTATGAATTAGAGGTCAAACAGATGGATGTGAAGATAGCATTTTTTCATGGTGATCTTGAAGAAGAGATTTATATGTCCCAACCTGAGCACTTTGTGGAGAAAGGTAAAGAGAAACTG
>VDFB02218176.1:0-171009 GCA_007258455.2 Sequoia sempervirens | reverse complement strand
CATAATAACTTAAATTTAATAAAATCCCTCACGTGTGCTTCCAAATAAAACCCTTGATCATAGCATCAAAGTGTATTCCTCCATTGAAATACTCCTATGATTACTCATAGCATATTGCCAAGACAACACCATGTCAATGAGAGTCCCTCCAAAGTCTCCCCGACATTAGCACAAAGCACATATTAGAAATGTAGATGAGACACCCCTATGTCGAAGAGACTTATTTATATGTCTCATCGACGATGCAAAATAGTGAATGTCAACAAGATACGGGCATATTGAGGAGAGAATCACTTATGTCACATCGACAAGGTATATCTACAAGTGCTCGACGAAACACAACTCTTGGATATAACGAAGTGATTTTTGATGATAAAGTGGCATATCGGCAAGAGACATTAACTTGTCTCATCGACACCGGAAACCAACATTGGAGAACATAAGATCTAATGTCGATGAGACATTGAGATATCAGTAAGACAAATAAGATTGCCTCATTAACATTCTTCAAGTAATGATCAAAAGCATACACCACCATACCGTCGGGAAGGTGAGCAACATATGCGGTAGAGCGATGTACATCAAAAGGGAAGGGAAAAACACCGCCATACCGGCATATCAAAGAAACAATAGGCATTTTAATTAAAATTCTCTTTGACAGTTATGACATGATGATTAGTCTGATTGATGTGACTAAAAAAAATATCAATGAGACTACCATTATTAATGAAGAACTTGATCATAAAGGTGGCGTGAGTGTCATTTATGAACCAAGGTTAGATGAAGTGTCCTGAAATTTGATAAATATGGCCTCAAAGAAGTTGAAATCATTGTGAATTGTAATTGAAGGATTTGGAGAACCAAGTTGGATAGCGATAGGCAACTAGAAATTTGCAGCATTTATCCAAGTAAGTGGTCTAGACTCAACTCAACGTATTTTCTTAGTAAGTAGATGAAAGCATTGCATGAGTAGGGTTGAGATGGAAAAAACGCCAGGCAAATAGAAAACTGAAGCTAGGAAATTGAATCAAGACTTAATCGATCAGTGTCCTAGGTCTGGGCCAAAATCCAGAAGAATAGCACAGCTTAACCCATCGTGTGTGACATTAGTAGATAAATAGAAAAATTTGGGAGATGTATGGACTCTGTGTAGGGGTTACAACCTCTTTATTTATCATTATAGGAATAAATTCTAGCATAGCCCAATGTCAAACCCGTGGAATTTGAATTTGGATAAAATTGTAGTACCCAACGTCTTTGTGAATGTAGAGTTAATCAAGGTGTTGGAAAATAATTACAATCTGAAGATGAGAGCAATTCATTTGCATGATGGGTCACAGTTCATGGTCATAAAGCCAAATTATATTTCCATGATTTTTCAACTAGACACTTCCCTGAAAACAAAATTATGAGTCAGATACTTCTTGGAGGAATACCGCACCATGGACACAAGTTAAAAGAGGTGGAAATTGCCTCTACATAGGGTTAAAGGTGCAGGTAACCAAACTATGAGGTTCTCTAGTGAAGATAAGCCCCCATTCTCTGTGGCTTTGTTTGAAGAATACTTTCAATACACTTATTACTCAGCTGGTCAAGTACTGGGAATTGTTCCTGAGAACATGAAAATTTCTCCCATGGTTTTAGCCATAGACATCTAGAGCCATAATGCTTGACCCTATGTTTATGCAGAGTATTTATCGAAGTCCATCAATAATTCCCTCAATATCATCAAGAATGACAGTGAAGCCATTGATTTCAAGCACTATTATCTTTTCATGCACATGATATTATATGAAGGGCAGGTGATGGGGATATGGGGTGAGAAATTAAGAATAAAATACTTAGATAATGATGGAAATTCAAGGCCTCTACAAATGTGGACATCTGTGTGGGACAACTGGTGTGGGAGGCCCCACTACCTATATTTTGAGGAATATTTTGTCAAACCACTATACAAGATGCTAGGCCACAAATGTGAATGCAACCTCTCCCTAGAGATCTTAAGATTTCTCTTACCAAAAGATATGGGTCATGAAGCAGGGATAAATCACAATTGGGGGGACTAGTACATGTTTCGGGATTGTACTATTATTAGGGTTTATGGATTTGAAGTTGCACCTTATTTTCTACCTAAGACTATGCCAAACAAAGTTGCTTATTTAAAGATCATAAGGAAATTTTCATTTTCAGCTTTCATGCATTTAAAGAGCTATGGGAGGTAGAATTTCATGCCTTCCACTTTATGCTTTGGTGATTTCACTATTATCTTTGATTCGGGCTATGACTTGGTTAGTGGTAAACTGGATTATTATGGCTTGTCGATTGGTAACAAAAGGGAAAAGTTGGATCCTGAACTCTTCATTTTTTATGCCAAAAGTTTTTCAAAAATTGAAAGGATGTGAGCGTAGTTTCCTTTTAGAAGATGTCATCAGAAATTGTGAAGAAAAATAAAACATGATGAGAATGAATGCCTATAGTAGGGTTATGATGGCTGAGGCTTGGAAGGTGAATAATAACCCAGGCTACGTAGGGGCTTTCCCTGAGGTACATGATCGCATAGAAAGAATTGAACAACTAATCCTCCATGAAGAAGAACTGATAAGAGATGTGCCACTTGTGGCATTTGAAAGAGGAAGGGGCATCAATCCTAGGAGGCAAGTAGAAAATATCACACCACTAGATCACTTATCACCTCAGCCTACTCCTAAAGTGAGCTTTTCAGTTGGTTCCCCATCCATGGAAGAAGATAACACTAAGGAGGAAGGAGTCTCACAATTTAATGCTCCTGTTATACCCCAATATGAGATGCCATTGGAAAGAAGTGTGATCACCTTTGAAGCCTCTGATGAGCTATCCGATGATGTGAGGCATCGTGCAAGTCAGGAATTTGTTGCAGATGATACTTTTGTGCAGACCCCTGAATTTAAGTCCTTTATATATGAGTATAAAGGAAGACTAATAAGAGAAAGGTTAAAGGAAATTGACCTTGAGAAAGAGGCTTATGTCTTGAAAGAGTTGCAACATGAAGTTGATAGGGAAATGGGAAACATGACTGGTGAGAGAGGAAGAGCATTATTGCAAGAAGATGGAGTTATGCTCCTTCTTGGGTGGGATATTAGTTCGGCCATTATGTTTGACAACTTTTTGAAGAGAAAGAATAAAACTTTGCAAATAACGGATGAAGAAGGTGACAGGGTCTATACAGGGTCAAGGTACAATCCTAATAATACCACTTTGCAAATTTGGGCTCTTTAGCCCCCAGGCAAGAAGCCTTCTCTCATTGACCATGATCATATTTTTGGACATCTCCTGGTGCAAAGAGTAGGGGAGATAGATCCCTTGGAGACTACTAACTTGAATGTGAATGTAGCCAAATTCACCAAAGCCCAAATCCAAAAGCTAGTAAGAGATAACCAGTGGCTGAAAGAGGAAAATGACAGGTTGAAACAAGAATTAACCAACTACAAAGATAGGCTGCCTACTTCTCCAAGGCTTTACTCTCCTTTAATTGAACATGAGAGAAAGGTGTTAGAGGCCATGTCTGAGACTACTCAATGGAAGCATAAATTTGAAAAGGCTCAAAAGGAACAGGAAGAACTAAAAATAAAATTGAAGGCGACTACTTTTGAAGTAGCATCAAGGATAATTTGTATGAAATTCAAAGATATGTGCCAACATGTAGGTGGTGTTTGGCATGCTCACAGTGGAACATACAAGGCCCTCGTGGAGAATGGAAGTCTACTTGATAGGATGAAGGAAATGGAATACCATATCAAGGCAAAAGATAGATATAATAATGCTTTGCTCCAAGAATGTCAGAGCCTCATGAATACACATGAAAACTTCCATAATATCTTGACATAGGAATTGAGTGACTTCAGCCAGCCACTATGTATGGCCATGCCATATTTCTTTGAAGAAGCAGATTTGAAGGATTAGGAAACTTGGAAAAATAAGATATCAAAATATTTTCCAAGCATCCTTGATGACATCAATGATGAGGATGAGGTACTCAGGAAAACACATAAACAACTTGGGAGGATTTCTAGATTGGAGAATGTAATGGCATACACTCTACATAATGCAAACACTTATGCCCAAGAGAAATACATTAATCACATGTCAAAGGTTAATTTGTTCCTGTACGTTGTACAAGGAGGAGGTAGTCGAGTTTGGTTGTTGTGGGATGCATTAACATGTCAAAGGTTAATTTGTTCCTTGCACGAGTTGTATGAGGAGGTAGTCAGAGTTTGGTTGTTGTGGATGCATTAACATGGTGCTTGAGCCTTGAACAAATCTTAGGTGGTCATGGGCACTTGCTAATGATTAACAGACTGTGGTGCATCCAACAATAAACTCTTTTTAAGTTTCTATGTTATGTTAGTTATGCTTTAATTAAGAAACAATGTAACTTTTTTTAACGAACCTAAATCTTATTGCTTCTCGTACAACTAGGGAAACCAAGGTCTGATTTTGATCATCATATCATCATCATTTCAATCCATTATAATAGATACTAGACCATCTCATCCACTTATTCATATCAAAAGAACTCATGTTATGTATGTTTATATTTTGAGCAATATAATGGAGTAGATACATTATAACTCGTAATCCATTTTTCAGTGTTCAATTGTTGTGTCAATTTTCATGCTTATTTATTGCTTTGTTGTGTCCAAAGTGGTCTTTTCAAGTTGTTTAAATCTATAAAATTTATCAAGGCACATTTTTTGTTACTGTGTGGATGCTTTGATTGGTTTCTAGTTAGGTGTGAATTAAATTCCTTTCAAATAATTTACTTTAATTGGTTTGTATTAAGGATTAAAGTCCTCTTAGAAATTGGCACCCTCTTATGGTCTAAAAACATGCATTTTTGAGACCCAACAGATTGCAAATAACTTTGAAAATTTAGAAGTCTATGAAATAATGTATATATTCTTATACTTGTAAATATTCTTGTACTTGTATATTCTATGAAACATTCCTTATTTTCTATAAAACAATGTATATATTCTTGTACTTGTAAATATTATTTTACTGTTATTTCTATTAAAGAAAACAGAGTTTGAACAAAAAAATCTTCACCCTTTTTTGTAAGTGAGTATGTGAATTATTGTTTAAGGAAAAATATTACAGTGTTTACATTTTCAATTTACTAGTTTCAAATCTTCATTTTCTATGTATACAAAATTGTATGTTCTCTTTATCTCTAATGACATAAAACAATAATGTCATCAGAATCAGGGTTTTCAATTTCAGCACCATCATTGTCCACACTTTTCATATCATGTTCACTTCTAAGTACAATCATCAAAAAATTATTTTTATTTCTTGTCCCAGTTAATCTTGATTCCTTTTAGCGCAACACAATAGGTTGCATGTTAAATTTCAAACATTTTCTTTGCATTTTTTTGTATATATTATTTTCTCAGTGCATCATTATGTAACAACAATTTCACTTCTGAGATATACAGTAAAAATAAATGAAATCACATGTTTTCTTTTTCAAGGGAAATGTATGGTGAATACCCTATGTCTTTCAAATAAGTGTGCAAGAAAAATAAGACATAACTGAATGAATCTGATTTTCTACTGTACAATTGTTTTTTATGTGCTTTTTACTTTTTACATGTGGATTACCCTCAGAAAGAGACTGCTTATCTTTCCTTAAATGAAGCCTTTACATTTCTTGTCTACAAAAGGAATTTACTGCTTGACAACAAGTTCGTGAACTTCATACAAATTAAGATTGGTGTAAAATGACATCCCCGCAAATGTCATTTGGTCTAGAATTATAATGGAAAATTTAAAAAACTTGCTAGGAGAATAAAACAGGTTTTCAATTGTCCAAATACAACATAATATTACTGAATAATTTCAAATTTTAGGCCATAAGAATCATCCTTTTTTAAACATGGATTGCAAATAATTTTGAAAATTTGGAAGTCTTGGTCATTAACATTATTTTCTACTACAATGTCATCTAGTGCATTGTCAATTTTCATATGTTCTTTCAAGTATTTAATATTATCATCATCCTCGTCTTGACCTACATCATCTTCATCATCATTGAAATTTGACTATAGACCATCTATATTGTTACCAGATGTATTTGGATCATCATTTTCTATACCATCCACATTGTTGTCTTCCATAACATCATCTAACTCTGGATTATTGTCTTCTTGTGCCTGAACAATAACCATCTTCAACATCATCATGGATGTCAATTTCTTCAATGTTCTCTAATCCCTCTCTCTCATTTTGTTGGCCATCATTGTTTTTCTCAGTATCCACTAATGCATTGTCAAATACATGCCTTAATCTTGGATCATAGTGTATGAAAAATATCCATTTTGGGTCCAAAATATCTTCATAGAAAAATACTTGCACATGAATGATGTATACATATATTAGATGTATGTTATTAAAATTTTATTGATTAATAAACACATGTATATATTCGCAATAAGCTATGAATTAATAGATTAATGATCACTACCACTTCTTGTTTGAGTTAAAGAAATACTTGCTCATAATGAATTGGTAGAACATAAGGCTTTGTATCCTTTGGTAGGAACGATGAGGCATCTATAGAAAACAATCCACTATGGGTATCATGTCTTCATGTCCTCTCAAATGCTTCATACCATGTACACTTAAAAATACAACATTTAAAAGAGTGGTAATCCAACTCAATAATTTCTTGTATTTTCCCAACATATTGTAGATTCCCTTCAATTATATTCTTATCGTTTGAGCTTGATCGATTAGATTGCTTGAAGTCAACCATGATGCCACAATCGAAGGATCATCTCTTTACGTCTACACTTTCTACATGATAATGTCGACCATATGCCCACATTGCTGGATATTTCCTTGCCTATGAAAGACCATTCATTTCAGTGAAAACAAATATAATGATGAATATTAAAATAGTTAATACTATCAAAACTATAAGGAAACAACATTTTATAAAATTCCAACTGTACCTTTCTTTCACATCCTCTAGACATGTTGATTTCATCTTTTGTTATGTTTGAATTTGTACCTACATCTTCTATTTGATTTTGAATTTGTTTAGTAACCCATTCTAGTGTGCAATCTTTGCTCCATTCCCCAAGCAAATGAGTGGGAAGTGGAGTATTCCTTGGGTTCTATCTCTTAAACTATCTCCTTGCTTCTAACACATCTCTCTTTTTATCATACAGATCAATCCATTTGTTCATAAAGTCCATGTGGTACCGAATGAACTTGTCGAGTATAGAATTTTCATCTACACCTATTACATGTTAACATGTTTATTTCAAACTCCAAATTTCATGCTGTTAATTTGACAAATAAATTACAAAGTAAATTAATGATTGCAAGAAAAACAACCACACTGATCGTGAATTTACTTACTAATTTGTAGTTCAACACCATTAGATTGTGGTTTTTCTCCATCAATAATATATGATGCTCATTCTTCATCCCAAACATGTGGGCCATCTTCAAAATCCTTACCAGGGAATTCACATGGGAAGAAAAATGCTTCATTCAATACATACCCTTCAGCCATGCAACCCTCTAGATGTGCCTTTTGTTGGACATATCTTTTAAGAGTTTTCATATACCTCTCAAAGAAAAAAATCCACCTCGTTGATACAACACCCGACAATTCAATGTCATCGACTACGTGTATAAGTAAATGGACTTGTAGGTCCATGAAACTTGTAGGGAGCTCCTTCTCAAATACACATACAATTTCTACAATTTCCTTCTTCCACTTTGGCACTTCAAATTTATGGATCTCCTTGGAGGTCACCCACCTAATATAAGAATAGTAAATTAATATGAGCCTTTAGTCATAAATTAAAATGAAATATAATATCTCCATGTCTCTCACACATGAACATTTCATATAACCACATACCTTGTAAATGTTGACAATCGACTTATGGCATTCCTTAAGTCAACTATAAGACAGGAATCTCCCCTAATTTTCAATGGCATGATATGCTATCAAACACATTTATGAAAAGGTCATTAGTAATTTTTTCTCACGTGAAAAAATATCAAAATAAATTTAGTGCTTAATCAATGTTACAAGTAAATGTTAAATGTTGATATATAATACCTTCATTAAATTATGAAAATCGTGTGTTTTAAATCCTATGATATGTCCAACAACTGTAAAAGCTTTAGCCAATGATGACCCATAGCCAGTAGGTGTCCTTATTGAACTGATGACATTTTTTAGTTGGTCTAGCTTCTTCTTTTTTCAAAATCCATGGAGCTTCTACATATGTTTCATTTTCCCTATTTGTCCACAAATGTTTTCTATATACACCTAAAAACAGTCATGGAATTTAATTAATTAAATACTAGTTATTTTTAATTAATATTCGACTACATATAAATAAATTCTCAATTTATTTATATTGTTCATTTTCTAAATTCTCCAAATCTAAAAACATATTCTTCTAAATTAATTAAATAAACAAATTTCCTTAATCTTGTTTTATTTAATTAATCTTCACTAATCTTGATTAGAAATTCAAGCACATGTCTACAAATTTCTATGCCACCTCACCAAGGTCACATGAAATTAAATAATCCTAAATTTTAATTAGAATTATCTTCAACCAATTTTAAAAGCACATGGCTTATTCCTCACACACTTCCACCAATTTTCAAACACATGGTCTTTTCTTCCCACACTCAAGTCTTCCATCCAAATGGCATGTTGCCCATTGGTTAAGAGATTCTTCCATCCAAATGGAATGTTGTCTTTGGTCAAGGGGTCAACATCTTGATTCTCTTCATCTCCACCATTCATTCTTCTTGTTTGAATCTAGACCGTTGATCGTTGCCACCTCACCAGATGCTTGGAAAAGGCTATAAATACAACCCTTTGGCATTGTATTTTGTATCCACTTTCGAGTAGATCTATCATGCAGGAATATCATTTGAGCTTGGGAGCAATATGGAGTCTTATATTTACATTTTATATCATGTTTTTCATCATATTTATATTAGACTAACACTTTGCTTCATAGTTACATTTTATGTCATCCTTTGCATCATAGTTACATTTTAGATTAGCATATTCATAGTTAACATTTGAGCATATGGAGTATCATCTTAGTTTTCCATAGTTTTCATTTGAGCATATGTAGAATCATATAGATCACTACCATATTATTCACCACCGTTTTCCCATTCATCTTAATCATCATCATCCATTCATCATAGTATCCATCATTTTTATCATATAGTTGCATGTAGGAACTTAGTTGGATTGCATGTTGAATACTAATCTCGTTTCTTAAGTGCCATTCTAATAGACTTTGTGCATGTTGAAATCTAAGGGCCAAAGGGTTAAAGGAATCTTTAAGAATAGAGGACAATGAGACCTTCTTAAAAGATTTGTTAAATGGAAATTTAGAGTAGATTCTTTGCTTTGAATCTTTAATATAATTTGTTTCATTAAGGTTTGTGTTGATACTAACTTTACACATTTCACACACACACAAAATGGTGCCCACCTTGGGGCCCTGCTCTATTTTTTTTAACATTCTAGAAAATTTATGTTCGCAGATTCAAACATGAGAGTTTTGGCACAGTTTGCACTAGTTTTGGCACATTTTGCACCTATTTTGGCATAGTTTGCACTAGTTTTGGCACAGTTTGCACTAGTTTTGGCACAGTTTGCACTAGTTTTGGTGCAATTTGCAATAGTTTTGGCATAGTTTACAATAGTTTTGGCATAGTTTGCAATAGTTTTGGCACAATTTGCACTAGTTTTGGCACAATTTGCAATAGTTTTGGCACAGTTTGCACTAGTTTTGGCATAGTTTGCAATAGTTTTGGCACAGTTTGCAATAGTTTTAGAACATTTTGCACTTTCTCTAGTGAATTTTTTCTTTATTTTGGTGCATTTTTTATTTTTCCTTTTTTTCACCAAATCTGAAGGCTAATACTCTATGTTTTTGTTTTGCAGGTTTCCCAGATTCACTGTCAAAGACTCAAACATAAATTACTGACATATTGTAGGGATTGGAAGTTATTTAATTGTTTCCTTTTGGCTAAGTTAGGAACATAGCTTAATTAAAAATTTAATGAACACCATGTCTTGTGTGCTTGATGGATGGTAGGCATATGCTCTCCCCTTAACTAGGTAACCAAAAAGCTAGACCCATTCACTTTTTGTGTGCAAGTGTGAGTTAAGTATATCGCATGTGTTCTCTCTTTTTTATACAAAATAAAGATTGATTGAACTACAGTTGCTTGCTTTTTTTTATCTTAGAGGGCCTTCCTTGTGGGAAAAAGTAATCGCCCAAGGGAATGACCCAACTAGTAACACGCTAAAGCCAAGCAACTTCCAATTGGGATATAAATGTGGGTACTTGAACAAAGGCAAGTGTCACGAGGATAGTTTCGATGAGAAGGGAAGTAATGGTCTCTCACCACATGGATTATTCCCCACAAACGGAATGTCCGTACTAGAAGCCTTGTTATAGTTTGGCCAAAAACCTTTATCTATTCTTTGGTGCACCAACAATCATTGTAAAGGCATCCACATTCTCACAGTTTTTAGTAGAGATGAGAAATATGCCATGGGAGATTCATGGGTATTGATGTTTGGTTGCCCAGTAGAAGTGAGTGTTGTGGAGGGGAGCCAGTGGGGTCCAGCATCTAATCATCTGCTAAGAATAAGTGTGGCTGGGGTAAAACCCATGTGGAATCCAAAAGAATACAATCTTTCATAGCCTTAGGATTGTACATTGCTTGATGTGTTTTTACCAATGTGTTTTTGAACCAATTTCAATCACAAACATCACATGTTGAAAGTGAAAACCTTGGTTTAGAAAAACATTCATCAAAACAACCACGTCTCTAACTAGAAAATATGAAGAATCAAACAAACTTCCAAGAAACGATCTTATTCTCCCAATTTGGTGCATCTTGTAACTTTTCTAGCACATATTGGCTGCTTTTGGCTCATTTTGCACCTATTTTGGCATATTTTGCACCTATTTTGGCACAGTTTGCACTAGCTTTGGCGTAGTTTGCAATAGTTTTGGCATAGTTTGTAATAGTTTTTGCATAGTTTACAATAGTTTTGGCATATTTTGCACCTATTTTGGCACATTTTTCACTTTTTCTAGCTCATTTTGCACTTTCTCTGGTGCATTTTGCCTCTATTTAGCGCATTTTGTAGACCACAAAACTAGTGACCCAAATTCATCTCCTGTCTAACAATCAATCTCATCCTGGGAATCCCCAGCAGTGTTCAACCATTCCTTAAGTACAATAGAGTCTGAACATGTGCTTTATCAAATGATCTCACGAAAGATTAAAATTCAGAAACCCAAGTCCAAAGTCCTTAGTCCAAGAGAACATCAAAAATGTCTCTCAACACTACAAATTTAGAGAGAGGTTGGTCTTCAATTTCTACAAAATAGCTTCAAAGTTCACAATCCCAACTTGTACTTATTTTACTATTGTCAAAATCCATGACTTTTCCAAAGATTTGAGTATTTTGTATAGGAAGAAAATTTGTCTTTGGTTTCACAGTTTGAACCAAAATTTCAAAACTTTCTCAAGTCCAAAACCATTCCTCAGTTTCACCAGCAGTCTAAACTTTCCAAACAAGTCTAACAAGTGAACATGTCTATCTAAACCTAGATTTAAACATCTCAAAGTACCAAAATCATCAAATTTATCACACCTTTGATTATTAAGCCTAATTTCATCATCAGGATTTATCATCCTCTCATCAAGAAACAAAGCTATATAGTCAAATCAAACTTAATCTCATTAGAATTTGTCATTCTATTTGACTTAGTTTTTATCCTTGGCACTCCTCCAAATGAAGATCAAAGTTTAGTTAAAACTACAACACTTGTATGCCCATTTTAACAAGACCTCAAAAAGCATAAACTCAAAGAATAGGAAATTGAAACTCAAACCACCATGGCTAAAATAGATGAGGATCAATTGAATGATTTAGCTCATCAAATGAAGAACCTTCAACAACAAATCTGGGATATGCAAAGAGAAAAAACCACTGAAAGATATTTTTTGTTAGACATCTATTCTTATCCATCTGACAAAAATACGGACATGACACCTTCTTCACCAACAACTACATCATCCAAGTTCAATTTCTTTAAACTCTTGAAAAATTTAAATGAGAAGCCCAAATCCTAGTCCTCAAACACAAAGGATATTGAACAATCTTACCATGTCATGCATCTATCATCTCCCATAAGCCAAAATATACTTCATGATTCTTTCACCCAAGTTAATGATTCGATCCAACCACCTTCTTCTATCATATTTTCTACATCTAAAGATTCATGTCAATCTCTCAACATAGACTCCTCTACAACTCAAGATCAAAGCATTCTTCCCACTTCATCCAATGATACCAAAATTCCACAAGTTCTTCCAATCTTTGACCAAGATCCCATCTCTCAAGAATTCTATGATGATCCCCTCCTTTCACTTTTCATCCACAATGATTCCTTTCCATCTCAAGAGAAAATTATTCTTCCAAGTTCTTATCCCCCCATCTAATGAATCCATACCACCTCAAGATTTCCTTGCATCCCAGGAGTATGATAATTCTTCCATCATATTTAATGATGTCCTACCATTTGATGATCAAGATATACTTTCTACAAAATCTCATGATTCCCTTCCTCATAAAGATCAATATATGCTTCCATGCAAGGATACCCTTTCATTCCATGAGGATGTTCATCCTTCTCAAGGTCAAGATATGCCTTCCATACCACTTCATGATGACTCCACACCTAATAAAGAGAAATCTAGTCCATCTCCTACACCTTGTGATCCTTTTCCAAGTCAATATCAAAACACCCCATCATCCCCATGTCAAGAGCCTATCACACCTATATAAGCTATCCATGAAACACACACCTACAAATTGGGATCCTCCACCTTTATCTGATCCAATTTACTTCCAACACCTATCCTTTCATCCATATCATATCCTCCCCAAAATGGACTTGCATCTTGTTTCACAAACAATACATATCCCATTGGTAAACGAATGTGTCAAAGTATGAACTACAAAGGCAAAGGATTAGGCCTTCATGAACAAGGTATCCTAGAACCCTTTTTTCTCAACAAAACCCACATTACCATGGCCTTGGTTATACACCTAAGTGTCCTAGTCCATCAAACCTACCATCTATCTTAGGTCCTCATCCTAATCCACCAAACCTTCATCTATCCTAGGTCCTCATCCTAGTCCATCAAACCTTCCCTCTATCCTAGGTCCATATCTTATTCCTCAAGAACAAAAAATTCACACATTCTTGATGAGGAATAGGGGAAAAGTACTTGGGCCTTGTGTATGTATCTTATCTAGTTGATCTTGATCATCCCATTCATTATCTTTATCCTCACTTTCTTCCATTATCTCCTAGCTTATCAAAATCCATTTCATCATGTCCCTTTGCAACCTTGAATCTTATCATGCAAATCATATTTGAGCCTAGTTGTAAAACATTATCCAATCTTCATATCTTTTGTCAATCAATCATCAACAATCATCAATATTATCATCATCATGCCTTATGGAATCAATCATTCCTGGCATCTTAATCAATCAACCATTATCATCTTTTGACAAGAGATATGTTGCTTGTGTGACATGTTTTGCAGTGAATCTTTCATTTATCCATGGTTTCATTACCTCTATTGAGCATCTTGTTCCTTCAATCATCATATCATATCATTCCATCTTAAATGTCCTTCAAAAATCCAAAAAATTAGAAAAAGATCAAAAATAAAAATAAAAAAAAAATTAGAACAAGGGAAAAATACAAAAAAAGAGAAAAGATCAAAAAAATCATAAAATCATAAAATCTAAAAAAGTGCAATAAAAACAAGTAGTGAAAACCTGGCAACAAGTGCTAGTCGTGATAGGTTAGCTTTTCCATCTATTTGAGCATGTCGACCATTCGCTTTCACCAACCCATTTGTCTATCCTTGAAAAGAACCATGTACATATCCTGGCATCGCGATCGTGTCTCACCCTAGACTAGGGGAAAAATCCTAAACTCACTAGGGGAAAATAAAATTTGAGCTTAAACCAACAGAAATACAGCAATGGGGCAAACACAACCCAAAATAATGATCATAGTGCAACTCAACATTGAACATCAATCACACAAATAGAAATGCATTGAACACCCAAATCAAACCAAAAGCAAAATTCAAATGGATGGTGTTCTTTATGAATCATGGGTTTATCATGTTAAACACAAATGTTCAATTGTTGTACTTGAATTTTTGTTAGCATATCCTTGGATCCCCTCAATGATGTATCGAATTAGAGGAGCCTAGAAGGAGTATGATTTTTTTTTGTTTGATGTCTATGAGTTGATCATTATTACTGTGCAAATTGTTGTGAGACGTGCGCTACAAATTATCACTAATGACATTCTAAATTTGCATAGGAAAATAGTTAACTCTTGTCTATTTACGCAAGCAATACTCAGGTCATCTCAGTTTAATTATACTTAGATGCTTGTGTTAACTTGAACTATAAAACATCATGGATGTAGTACTCAAGTCATCATGGTTTAAATATACCATTGATGCTTGTACTCACTTTCAACATTTTAAAGGCCCAATGATGATAAAAATCACAAAAAATTGGTTGTTACAAATGACAACTTTTACATATGAGATCTGCATGGTTAGAGTAGATTGCATCTATGTTTAGCTTGCATCTATATGTATAGATTTTCCAAAGCAGCAACAATTTCATAAAGATGTTATCTCTATTATCAATGGATTGAGTACACTTGACATTAACCAAAAACACATTATTTTCATATAGTTACACATCACTTGCATCACCATTTTCATTCATCCATCTATGCATCACATCATGATACCCACATCAGAAAACACAAAAAGAAGTGCATTGCATCTCACTTGCATAATCCAAATCATTTCATAAAACATGACATGGCATAAGAAGATTGGAAGACATTTCTAGCAAAGTAAGATTTCCAAGAAGAAAAAGTTGTTGAGAAACATGACTGGTCAATGAAGATATAATGCCATTGTTATGAACATCTAAAAACAGTAGTGAAGATGATTTTTTTATTAATCAAATCCAAGATTGAAAAAGGACTAACTGGATCAGCATCATCATCAACATAAACATCACACATCATTCGCATAATAGAAATCCATCTCATAGCATAAAACATCATCCATGAAGCATGTAGAGTCATCAATCACACATTATCCTATCATCATTGCATAATCAACATAATCATCATGATCATCATCATATAAACATAAAACATCATCATTTCATCCATCATTCATCCATTCATTGCATCATTTATTTGCATTAGAAAAGTACAAAAACATAAAATGCATCACATTTTATTAGCATAATAAGATACATCACATGTATCATATAGGCATCACTCATAAAGCATCATAGAATCATCACACATCAGTTGCATCATCATTTGCATCCATAGCATATTATATCATCATCATGTAGAACACCACATAGCATCATAAAACAGAAATCAAATGCATCCATCATAATCATCATGATCATCATCATATGAACATCATGGTCACATAGATCAATCATCATCATCTCTACATATCATATAACCTCAAACTCATCATGTCAAGTGTATAATGATATCCAAACATGGAGAGATACATCAACAAAGTGGAAAAAATCACAAAATCTCTGACTGAATAAGTGTATACATCAAGTATCAGTACATTAATCAATCCTATACTAGGGCATATCAATCAATCAGAGAAGTCAAACCACATCACCCAATCAAATTTGAATCCACCTACACCAAATGCGGAAATCTCCTATGATCATAACATATCGCAAATCAGCAATCTTCTCAATCAATCAATCAAATCTAATCAACTATTCTAAAACTTTATGGCAGGAATTGCGCTGCTCTACAGCTCTTGTTATATTATAACATTCATAACTTAAACCTTTTTATACACAATGTCAAGTTAACTATAAATTGTATAGAGTTTAGATTTGCTATATCTCTCATATATCAACATAGGTAAATTTGAAAATATTTTAAATTATATAATTTCAAAAAAAAATTGAATGAATTTATAGAAGATTATTTTTATTAAAGTGATAGAATCTAATCCCAATACTAACATTAATTATAATTCTAACCATAACCCCAACCCTAAAACTAACACTAATTAACTTCAAACCTAACTCTAATTTTATATCCAACCCTAAACATAACTATGATTCTAAAACTAACATTAATGAAACCCTAATTGAACCATAACCCTAACTCCTAATACTAACCTTGCCCAATTGAACCCTAACACTAACCCAAGCTCTATCATAGAACCTTAATCTTACCCCAACCCCAACCCTAATCCTAATAGAATCCCATACCTAATTTTAATTAAGTCTAACCCTATTTGAACCTTAAACTTAATTGAACTCATGTTTAGGGTTAGGGTTCAATTAAGGCTAGGGTTGAATTATGGTTATGATTAGGGTCAAAATTCAAATAGGATTATGGTTGGAGTTTAATTAAGGTTGCTATTCACTTAGGGTTAAGGTTCAATTAGTATTCAATTTGGGTTAGGGATCAATTAGGGTTATAATTCAATAAGGATTTAATTAAGGTCGTTAAGGTTAGTCTTAAATTAGGGCTAGGATTGTAGTTAGGGTTCAATTAAGGTAAGGGTTATTTTCTATTTTAGGGTTAGGGTTCAATTAGAGTTCTCTAGGGTTTTGATACAATTAGGGTTATGATTACAGTTCAATTAGTGTTAGAGTTAGGGTTATAATACGAGTTCAATCAGGTTAGGTTCAAGGTTTAATTAGTGTTAAGAGTTAGGGTTGCAATAATAAAATTTTCCATAATGATATGGAAAGGCATTCAATTGGATTCATATACAAATGCATAAATAAGAATTGGTAATTAAGAATTCTCTAGAACTAAAGTTATAACAACAAATACAATCCTTAGCTTAATCATTTGTTCTTGTTAGGGTTGGGATAAGAATTTAATGGGTCCAATTGAGACTTAGGAAATAAAACCCTGGAGAGGAAATAAAGCATTAAAATCAAAGTTGGGTTTTAATTTAAATCTAGTGACGTATGCCTAAGCCATTAACTCCATTGGTCATGTCACTGATGGCTTAGCCAAAGCCTTTCATTAAATACTAACTGTACAATGTGTAGGTTTTCCAAATTCGAAGATATGGGAGAAGATCTTGATCATACTTTGCCAACTCGCAGACCTAAGGTGTCGCCCTGTTATTTGGTGCAAGGTCAGCAAAAGGTACATGTGTGTCCTATATGGAATGTGGGGTCCAATCTCCACTATTGACCTCATAACCCATGGTTTTAGATCGACAATGAAGATCAAAAGCTAATGTAAATCTCTGTTGTTCCCTGCTAGTTGGAAAGAGGAAGATGAAGGTTGGTGAAGCATTAATGAATTATTCCTTGCTTGTGTAGACACGTCGATCTCAATCTATGTGAAGATGTTGTTGTTGGCAATCATGAAGGGTGATATTTGGATTCTCATGTAGCTCTAGTTAAACAGTGACAGTACATATGCTGCCAAATCGCCATGTTTGCACATGCATTTTTACTAAGCATTGATGAAGGTTGCCATTACCTCGCATAATAAATAGAAGAGGAATTTACTACTAATAGTGTCATTCTTGTAGCAGTTAGAGCACTTTGTGGGTTGAGTCTAATCAAGTTTGAGTGCTTTTCTGAGAAGAGAAAATGAGTAAGTTAGTAAGGAGGTCTATTCGTTTGAGCTCACAAAAGCTCGGTCCTGTTATTCAGGAAGGTACTTTGGTTGACAAGCCCAGGCTTGTGCCCACTAGATGTAGTAGAAGGCTGCAATTCTAGGACGTTGCTACTCAACTGGTAGATGACAAAGGCAAGCAGTCGGCGGTGTGCTGCATTACTAGTGTTGGTAGGAAAATAAGGTATGGGTAGCATGGCTCCTATGGATGCCAACACTTTCCCATTGACCTTATGAACAACAATTCTGATGATGTAGCCAAGACCGACTCGAACTACTATCGGTATTTACCTCTCTTCAATCACGGTCTATTCTCTGGTGATGAGGAGATAGTTGTGGTGCCATTGGTTGTTAAAACCCCAAGCGGACCAACTCGAACCGTATTGGGCAAGGACAAGAAAGAAGACGAGGCTGAGAGTCTACCGTATTGGGAAAAAACTAGAAGCAGGTGTGTATACCAGGGTCAAAGTGTTGGTAAGGGAATGGTGGCAGGTAAATAAGAAGTTGTTGTGGTGCCTTTGTGGCAATTTGGTTTCCTGGCATTTTTGCATGGATAGTGACAAGGGGATTTTGATGACAATTTTTGTTCCCTTTTCTTTTAGTTTTCCCCAGTTCATGCACAAGGATTTTGATGAAAATTTGTGTTCCCTTTTCTTTTAGCTTTCCCCAGTTTGTGTGCCACTATGTTTTGCATATTCAACATGTGTGAAGTTTTGAAATGAAATTCAAATGCAATGGAGATTTTGTTCAAATTAAAACCCCAGGCAGACCGACTCGAACTGTATTGGGCAAGGACAAGAAAGAAGATGAGGCTGAGAGAGTATCGTATTGGGCAACAACTAGAAGCGGGCATGTATACCAGGGTCTGAGTGTTGGTAAGGGCAGGGTGGCGGGTAAATAAGTTGTTGTGGTGCCTTTGTGGCAATTTGGTTGCCTGGTTTTTTTGTGTGGATAGCGACAAGGGGATTTTGATGAAAATTTGTGTTCCCCTATTCTTTTATGCTACCCCAGTCCATGCACTATAAATGTTTTGCAGATTCAACGTGTGGGAAGTTTTGAAATGAAATTCAAATGCAATGGAGATTTTTTTCAAATGAGAATTTGTGGTGAAATTACATTTGAGCCTGAAGCTTGTTGCTCCCTTTGTCATATAAAAGGGAATTCAAGGCTCATTTGTATGGAGAGAACTGTGAAAGCTCTAGCTAGGTTTTGAGTTGAATATATGGGTAGAAAGATATCTATCCTCTAATGAGGAAGTGATATCTGTGGTGCCATTGGCTATTAAAACCCCAAGCGGATGAATAGAATAGATAGCCTATTTTGAGTTTTGGATGAATATATTCAAATTATCTTAAATTGTATGCAGATATGACTTATAAGCATGAATAAACGTATAATTCTAATATATTTTCTCTCCTTATGTGGATTTGAGTGAATTTTGAATGAAATGTTAATGAAGTTGTCATTCTTCTTTTGAGAATTTGTTCAATTGTGTGTCTATGTTTTTACTTTGATTCAAAGAAAAATCAATTAAATACTTAAAATGAGTCATAAGTTTATAATTATTTACAAAGTTGATAAGTAGTAATATATCGAGAGAATTGAACTCCATAATGCAAAAGGTATTATACTTAAGGGAGTCGGTATCGTACACTCTAAAGGGTACAATCCTTAGATGTCCAGCACCATGTGGGGCCCTCTTAACACATTTGCTTGGTCATTGGATTGGGGGATTTAGTCTTAATCCCACATTCATTTCATTACATGAATTGTGGTGAGTGTTCCTTTTATATTACAAAGTACCGGTTCATTTTCTTTGTTTGGAAATAGAAAAGATTTATCTTTCTTATAACTTTAATAATAACTTTTTTTTAAAAGATTATATCTTATTTATAATATTTATTAATGTTAATCATATTTAATTGTTTATTTTAATGAAAAAATGTCTATTATGTTTTATTTAAAAATAATATTATTTTTATATTAGGTGATTGATATTTAAATTAAATGAATTAAATGTTATGTTTTTTGAGATGTAGATGTTGATTATTTGAAGTGTTAAAAGAGGTTTTGGACTTGATTTTATAAATGCTTTTAAATATGCGAATTAAGTGTTCTTTTCTTAGGTTCAAATATGTGTACAAAATAAAACTAGTCTACAAGCTTCAATCTATAATTCCAATAATCAACTAATAAAAAATTAATTTTTGAAATTGATTTTTATCTTTTAACATTTACACTTTATTATGGATTGACAATGTTTACAAACATCATTTTTTTTTAAAGCAAAGGCGGTAAGCCTATATATTTATATATTAATATAATAATAGTGAATATACATAGTATTACAAAATCTACTAAATTGTGAGGCTTGTGTTATCTTCATTTAGATCCCTAGATGGTCAATAAATGTCTCAAAGTATTGCTTTGGTTCATATCCATGTCTGAGAAACCGAACTAGTGTGCAAATATAAATCTATACCATAAGAATCAACTAGCAAATAATTGATGTTTAGAATCTAGTTGTGTTGATCTTCTAATATTTGAACCTCAATATAGATAGAAAGTGTTTAGTAACATTTTTAGGGAATGTGCTAAATTGTGAGGATTTAGTTCTCCTCAATTAGAGCCCTAACTAGAGCCCTAACCAAACCAATTCCATTACATAGTAATAATGATTAGAGACATGATGATATATGTTATGAGAAAATGTTATTATATTTCTCTCAACAAAAATGTTCTTTTGATAAATCCTCATTGTCCTAATAATCTTTGATCATTTTAAATGCTTAATTGATTTTTTTTAAGTAAAATACAACATGCAAATCAATATAAACATGCATTAGGTAAGCTCACAATGATTAGTGGGAGGGTGTTGTCAAGATTTAAATTGAATTTAAATTTTAAATGTGTAGGGTTGATAATTACTACGTCAAGTTTGCACTAGTAGATCTTATGCAAGGTGGGGTAATGTCATGAGATTAATTCACACAAGAATATCCCACTTGTAGACTCGTTATTGAACAAAGGACAATCTATTCAAAGTTTACCAAAAATAGTAATGAAAAGGGCATGAATAAATATTTTTTCTCTAAGATTGATGTGCATGTGAACTACTATTATGGTGTATGTTAAAGTAAACAAGATATCAATGAGGAAACTATTTAAGTAATTTTAAATACTAAAATATATACGTTACTTAAAATATATAGTTACAATTATATTCTCCTTCAATGAAGTAACTCCACCAAAAAGCATACAAAATTTAAAAATATGTAATGAATAACATATATCGAACATTTAAAATAAATATGATAATTATTTTGTTTAGTTTGTATTTATCAATATATATATATATTATTACTAAATTTTTAAGATAGATTCTTATTTTCTCACTGTTGGAGATCATTATTTAGTTCCTTTTTTCCCTCAATTCCTTATATAATATTACACCTCTTTCAATGCAAAAGGGTCCATATCTAATCACTTGCTCAACCTAGATTTCATAGGCTTTTCCAAATGACTTATATTTGTTAAACCTTTCAATCACACAATTATCAATACATAATATCTCTAAATCATAAAAAACCAAAGGTCCATCTAATGCATGTGTTAAAATATTTAAATTGTTGCAATGGGTATGTCGCGAGGATCATGGTGCACAAAATTAGCTTAATATTATACAAGTGTGGTACGACAACTTTTTTTCACCCAAAATTAATGAAATGAAAAAAGGTTTTTAGAGGAGATTCTAACTTTCAAAATATAAATTATGATTTAATTTTAGATTTAATAAATTATTATTATTCATTTTCTATTAGAATTATGACTAAAGTCTGATGATAAGTGATTGAAAAACATCTATAACTTTCAAATGGTATCATATTTTTGAATCTGAAACATCGTCATTCTATGCTTCACATAATATAGGATTAAAAATAAAAATTAAGAATTTCATGAAGTTTTGACCAGAAGTTAAAGATTGGTCGGATAGGCGATTTTTATATTTTCACAAAAGTTGGCAATAAAAATTCATAATTAATTGCTTGGAGAAAATTACAAAAAATATGCATCACATCCGGACATGAGTCCTCTGCACTATATATAAATTCTTACAAAAAAATATTATCATTTTATTATGGTTGGGGTGGTCGGAATGATTTACCACCGCTTCTTATTTTTCCTTTGAGAATTTAAGTACTCTTGCATTGAAAATTTCAAATTTTCACCAAATAGATTTTATTTATTTTTAAATAAAATAGCCTAGTATTTTAGAAACTAAATTCAATTTTCTACAAATTCTATTTCTTACATATTTTGAAATAATATACATAATTTATTCAAATATTCGTCCAAGTTGCTGCTGATTTTTTTCTGAATTTTTGCCATAGGGGCCTATTTTTTTGCATGATGATCACGTACCTAATATAAGAAGTTCATGTTGCTAAAAAATTTAATTGATAGGATATTGCTAAAAAAATTCTCTGCTATCAATTGAAAAATAGGATTGCAATGTTACCAACTCAAGGTCCCTATTCTAGGTTGTGCAGAAAAAAGAGCCTTTGATGGAAGGAGATCAAAGAATTGCTTCAATAAGATTTTATCTCCATCTAATCTCAATTGCATGAGTCCTTGAATGAGGAGTTGGTGAGATTCAAGCATAATTTGAGAATATTGTAAATTAAGAAGATTCATGGTTTAAAAGTTAGGGCTAAAATAAATTGGCTAAAAAATGGAGATAAAGGCTTTGATTTCTTCTTTAATTATATAAAGGAGAAAAATGCTAGGGAAGAAATTGGATCAATCTAGGTGAATAATCAACATATAAATGGTCTTTCTTTGGTTATAAATGAATTTCAATCTTTCTATTAAAATATTTTCTTTGTTGAAGATAGCAATGTGGACTATAAAAGATCCCAAGATCATTGTGCATAAGTCATCCCTAGGAAAATCAAAGAGGAAGAAAATGATTGGCCTACTAGAGATATATCTAAGGATGAGATTGTAAAGGATATTAGAATATATAAAAAGGATAAATCTCCAAGTATATATGGGCTTGCTACAATTTTATAAAAAAAAGTTAACTAGATTAGGGTTGGGGTTAAGGTTCAATCAGGATAAGAATTAGTGTTAGGGTTGGGGTTAAGGTTCAATTAGGATAAGAATTAGTGTTAGGGTTAGGATTAGAGTTCAACTATAGTTCAAAGTTAGGGTTATGGTACAATTAGGACTACTGTTCAATAAGTTTCCCTTAGGGTTGTGATTAGAGTTATGAATCTACAATTAGGGTTCAATTAGGGTTATGATTAGAGTTATAAATCTACAATTAGGGTTCAATTAATGTTCACTTAGGGTTTCTTTCTTGGGAGAAGTTTATTGTATGGTAAAAGTGTATTTTATAAAATTAATATGTCAAGAATTAGTTGTAGATAATACATGTGATTTTTCATATGGTATTAAATTGTAGATTAAAATTGATAATAGTTTTCCTTCCTTCTTTTGCATTGTAAGCTACCATAATATATAGCCTTCAAATCCTACTCATATTTTGAGCTTTTCTAAACTATACAACACGACATTCAACAAATAAATTTTTTATGCATTTTTTCCAAGCACAAATCCTTAGAATTCTTAATGTGTTACTTAGGTTAATTGTTTATTGCAATAAATAAATACACACTAATATATATATTATGGATTTAAGGGAAAATATTAAAATATTTATATATATAGAAAAATTTAAATGCAAGGGATTCAAGTACATACCTTTTCTTTTGTTAATGTTGATGAAGATACAAATGTTGATCAAGTGCCAAATTTGATGGCATGATCTTCCTAAAAAGCTAGAATATCTTTGCTCTATGTGGCACTTGAAATTTTCTACAAAACTATAACTAACTCTACCTCAAATTTGTGACTTTGGACCTATTTTGCATCAATAAATATGAGCTTTGACACATGCCTCATAATCTAGCATACAATATGTACTTAAATGCTCAAAATAGTTGGGAGTAGTGTTGAGATTGGTGGATCTTTGGGAAGGTCCAATACTTCACCTTTGTATCTCTCCCTATAGATAGAGGTAGAGATGAATATAGAATGAGAGAGGCAAAGGGATAAAAATAGATAGAGATATAGAGAGAGATATATGGAGAAATAAATATATAGAGAGATAGGGAGATAGAGGGGGGATATATATATAGAGAGAGAGAGAGATATGGAAAGATAGTCTATATAAGGAGATATAGAGAGAGGGGAGAGACAGAGAGAGAGATAAGTAGATAAAGTTATTAATATTTTTTTTTTTGAAAAATATGTAATTTTAAACCATTTCCTATATATTTAGTATTAAGATTTTTACATCTTTTAACAATTCAATATATAATACAAATAAAATATAGTTAAAATAATTTAATTAACTAGCATACCTATATTAATTAATAATATATGCTTAAAACAGTTATCTTTATCAAGATGCCTATTGACTTGGCTCATTCTTACATTTTCATGAATATGAATTTGGAAAGCAATCAATTTGATTTCATTATTGTTTGTGTCATTGTTTATCTCAATTCCCATATATAAGGGTACACATTCAAATTTGAAATCATACCAACTTGTTTATAACAATCAACCAAGAACTATAAATTTAAAAGCAAAAATGTTCATCAATCATTAGATTTAGTATTGACAGCATCAAAGAAGTATATCGTGACAAAATGGCATTAACTAACTTAGATATATCTGTTGAAAAGGACCTTTTGTATAATGTGTGAAAACTTAACATCATCTTGTTTTTCATGCTTCAAAATGTTCAATTCTTTTGTTGTTACATCATCACATTTAGGGAAAGTTTATCACATCTTCCACAATACCACTAACCATTTTCATTAGTGTTTACCTTCTTTTTGCAGTGCCTATCTCCAATTTTCAAGGGGCATGTTGTATAACAAAAATTTCATACCTTATTGAAAGATAAGGTAGCTTTTATCACTATCCAATAAGGTTTACCAAAGTTGGCAAGGTCTTGATCCTGTATTTGTGAGATACTAGGGTTAGGAACAAATAGGGTTAGGGTTGGGGTTCAATTACGGCTAGAGTTTAATTAGGGTTAGATTTCAATCAAGGCTAGAGTTTAATTAGGGTTAGGGTTCAATTAGGGTTAGGGTTAAGGTTATGGTTTGGGCTAAATCAAGGTTAAGGTTGAATTAGGATAAGTGTTCACTTAGGGTTATTGTTAGGCTTAAGATTGAGCTTAAGATTTACTTATATAGTATTTTGGATAATAGAAACAATTTTGATTGATTTAATATTTTCTAAATTCATTATTGAATTTAAATCTTATAATTTATTCTCTAAATTCATTATAGAAACAATGTATGAGAATTTATTCTATTGATTTTGAGGGTGAAAGTGTGGCTACATATATAGGGTTTCTATACATAGTATTTGTAGGAGAATGGTATCTCTATTTTGAATTATTCTAAACATTGTTTCTATGTAGTAGTTTTTAAATTCATTTTGTTGTTATACTCTATAATTGGTAGTTTATATATTGTACTTTCTCTATACATGATATTTAGCAAGATTGGGGACACTAATAGAACCTTCACTTATTTTTAAAAAAAGACTAAGGAATGTATGAAAATTTGACAACATGAAAACCATGAAAATAAAAGTGAAAATAAAAATTTAACATAGTAAAAATGGCCAATCATGTGCCAAAAATGAAAAGAACCATTTGTTGTTACTCTAATATTTCAACCACATACTAAATTACCAAGTGCATTTTATAAATGTATCATGCAATTGGAGCACAATATTGGGAATCAATGTGAATGATTCTCATCAAGAAATTAGACAAGCTTTGAGATTGAAGGACCCAAGCTCTTTGTAGGTTTTCAATGAAGATTTAATTAGCCACTAATAGGAACAATAAGAAAAATAGATAAATGTGAAAATAAATCCTAATCTCTAAGAGTGTTGTGCTAAAATTACATACACATCTCATAAATTTCAATAGAGACATGAGACACATTTATAGAAATAAAGGAAAGAAATAGCTATTTAGATAGCTATTAATCTACAAAAGATTAGGACCTAGGTACTTCAAGAGATTAATAAAATAAGTTTTATTTATAATTTTTAAATTAGATAATTTTGAAATTATCATAGATGTAAAGTAAAGATAAAATATTTTTCAACAAAACAAATAAAATGACAAACAAATAATGTGATTAATCAAGAATAACATGATATTGCAAAATATAATAAATAAAAGAATATGCATAATTGTACATAAGCCATCAAAAGTCTAAATATACCTATCTTTATCAAAAAATAAAAATCTTTAAAATGACTAAAAATTATTAAAACTTATTAAGCTCGATGGTAGCGCGAATTTCATCCTTCTGAAAAATAAAACATTCATTAAAGGGTAAGGGGAGATTACTAGGCAAATGGAAAATTTCCTTGAGCCCCACCTTGTACAGTCCACATGGCAGCTGCCCATGATTTTGCAATCAACCAAAGCACCATCGCGGGATGGTAGGGAACAACTCAGATCAAAGGATAGTTGATGAACAATCGCGCAAATTTGATCCCCAGATGGGACACATGTCGCCCACCTACAATATCGCCATCCTACAATTCCCGATCATAGGATGGCAGGCAACCGTTGATCTTGAAGGCATTTTGATCGACGGCAGTGCGAATTTCATCCTTCTGAAAAATAAAACATTCATTAAAGGGAAAGGGGACATTACTAAGCGGATGGAAAATTTCCTCGGGCCCCACCTTGTACAGTCCATGTGGTAGCCGCCCGTGATTTCACAATCAACCAAAGCACCATCGTGGGATGGCGAGGAACGGCTCAGATCAAAGGATAGTTGATGAACAGTCACACAAATTTGATCCATAGATGGGACACATGTCACCCACCTGCGATATCGCCATCCTACAATTCCCAATCATGGGATGGCGGGCAACCATTGATCTTGAAGGAATTTTGATTGATGGCAGTGCAAATTTCATCCTTCTAAAAAATAAAACATTCATTAAAGGCCAAGGGGACATTACTAGGTGGATGGAAAACAACATAAGTTTTTTTAAAAGTGTTCAGCACAGGGCCAACCAGGACTTAGGAAAATAAAACCCGCAAAGGAAATAAAATATTAAGACCAAAGGGACCAGGCCTAGATGGAACGATGCGCATAAGATGTTTTTAAAACCCTTCAAAAAAGGTAACGGTGAAATAGATCCCAACCAAGGCATTACGTAAACACAAGGGTTTAAGATGAGGACAAAGCTAAAACCCCAGCCCTAAGAAATTTTCCAACACCATGAAAGCCCAGTGACATAAGGTAGGGCATGAGTGAAACATTAGGAACAAAATTTGAAGTTCCATCAGTACAAGCATTGGATAATTTTATATTAGTAGTTTTTCCTATTACAAATATAAAAGGTGAGCATAATAAATAACATGTATTTTCCCATTAAATTTGAAGGATTTTTAAAAGGTTATAGTGTTCAACTATTGGTCCATTTTTTGTGTTCAACTATTAGTCCATATGTGTTGTTTTTATAAAATAGAACACTCATAACAAAACTTTTAAGTCCATCACTACCCATAACCCTAAACCCTCAACCCTAAACCATTAACCCTTAACCCTTAAACCCTCTACCCTCTCTCTCTCTTGAGTCTCTCCCTCCTACCCCTTCTCCCTCTCTTAGGTCTTTCTCTCACTCACTCACTCCCTCTCTCAGGTCTTTCTCTCCCCTAATCCCTCCCTCTCTCTCTCTCTCTCATATCTTCAATATCCTACCCCCTCTCCCTCTCTTAGATCTTTCTCTCACTCACTCACTCCCTCTATCTCTATCCCCTCCACCCTTAACCTTAAGCCCTTAAACCATCTACCCTCTACCCTTAACCCTCCCTCCCTCTATCTCTCTCCCACTCCCTTCCTCTCTCTCTCTCTCTAAAGTATCTTTAATATCCTACCCCCTCTCCCTCTCTTAGGTCTCTCTCTCAATCACTCCTCCCTCTATCTCTCTCCCGTTAACCCTAAACCCTAAACCCATAACCCTTAATAAAACCCTCTACCCTCTACCCTTATGGGTAGTGATGGAACTTCAAAGTTTTTGTGCAGGTGTTCTATTTTATAAAACAACACATATGGACTAATAGTTGAGCATAAAAATCTATTTTTTGTTATAAAAACAACACATAATGATTTAAAATACAACTTATATTGAACAAAAATGGACCAATAGTTGAATCTTATTTTCCCTCTATCTCTATTTTTCTTATTGTTCCTATTAGTGGCTAATTAAATCTTCATTGAAAATCTACAAAGAGCTTGGGTCTTTCAATCTCAAAGCTTGTCTGATTTCTTGATGAGAATCATTCACATTGATTCCCACTATTGTGCTCAATTGGATGGTGTCTATAGTTTTAAATAAATCTATTAGAGACAAAAATCAAGGATTAAATGACTTAAATAAGGTGTAAAACCAAGTTTTTTCATTTAAAATGCAAAATTAGAAGGCAAAGAAACATAATATGAAGATTGAAGATGGAAAGAGGGAAAGAGGGAGGGAGGAGGAGACAGATAGGAGGGAGGGTTAAGGGTAGAGGGTAGAGGGTTTAAGGGTTTAGAGTTTAAGGGTATGGAGGGGATTGAGAGATAGAGGGAGTGAGTGAGTGAGAGAAAGACCTAAGAGAGGGAGAAGGGGTAGGAGGGAGACTTGAGATAGAGTGAATGAGTGAGAGAGAGACCTTAGAGAGGGAGTGGTGCTAGGAGGAGATACTTGAGAGAGAGAGAGGAGGGAGTGGGAGAGAGAGATAGAGGAGGAGGGTTAATGGTAGAGGGTAGATGGTTTAAGGGTTTAAGGTTAAGGGTGGAGGATAGAGATAGAGGGAGTGAGTGAGTGAGAGAGAGAGACCTAAAGAGAGGGAGATGGGGTAGGATATTGAAAATAGTTGAGAGAGATAGAGAGAGGGAGGGAGTGGGGGAGAGAAAGACCTAAGAGAGGGAATGAGTGAGAGAAAGACCTAAGAAAGGGAGAAGGGGTAGAAGGGAGAGACTTGAGAGAGAGACCGAGAGAGGGAGGGGTTAGGAGGGAGAGACTTGAGAGAGAGATAGAGGGTAGAGGGTAAAAGGGTTTGGGGTTTAAGGGTTAAGGGTTAATGGTTTAGGGTTTAGGGTTATGGGTAGTGATGGAACTACAAAGAGCTTGGGTCCTTCAATCCCAAAGCTTGTCTAATTTCTTGATGAGAATCATTCACATTGATTCCCAATATTGTGCTCCAATTGCATGATACATTTATAAAATGCACTTGGTAATTTAGTATGTGGTTGAAATATTAGAGTAACAACAAATGGTTCTTTTCATTTTTGGCACATGATTGGCCATTTTTACTATGTTAAATTTTTATTCACTTTTATTTTCATGGTTTTCATGTTGTTAAATTTTCATACATTCCTTAGTCTTTTTTTAAAAATAAGTGAAGGTTCTATTAGTGTCCCCAATCTTGCTAAATATCATGTTTAGAGAAAGTACAATATATAAACTACCAATTATAGAGTATAACAACAAAATGAATTTAAAAACTTCTACATAGAAACAATGTTTAGAATAATTCAAAATAGAGATACCATTCTCCTACAAATAGTATGTATAGATACACTATTTATGTAGCCACACTTTCACCCTCAAAATCAATAGAATAAATTCTCATACATTGTTTCTATAATGAATTTAGAGAATAAATTATAAGATTTAAATGCAATAATGAATTTAGAAAATATTAAATCAATAAAAATTGTTTCTATTATCCAAAATACTATATAAGTATATCTTAAGCTCAATCTTAAGCCTAACAATAACCCTAAGTGAACACTTATCCTAATTCAACCTTAACCCTGATTTAGCCCAAACCATAACCTTAACCCTAACCCTAATTGAACCCTAACCCTAATTAAACTCTAGCCCTGATTGAAATCTAACCCTAATTAAACTCTAGCCGTAATTGAACCCCAAACCTAACCCTATTTGTTCCTAACCCTAGTATCTCACAAATATAGGATCAAGACCTTGCCAACTCTAGTAAACCTTATTGGATAGTGATAAAAGCTACCTTATCTTTCAATAAGGTATAAATTTTTTGTTATACAACATGCCCCTTGAAAATTGGAGATAGGCACTACAAAAATAAGGTAAACACTAATGAAAATGGTCAGTGGTATTGTGGTATTGTAATTGTAGGATGCATGAATAGGGCATAGGTTACAACAAAAAATGTATGGGAGATTTGATTTTATGAATTTTTATCCATGTGCAGACCTAATGGGTTGTTTCTAAAACATTGAATATAAATGATACACACACACACACACACATATATGTATGTAGATGTATTTTTAAATGTAAATGTAAATGAAATTATTGGATTCTCTCCTAGAACAATAAATGCAACATATCAATCATTAAAGAAATCTATATCTATGTATATAAATGTGTATTTCTAAATGCAAGTGTAAATGCAAAGATCATATGGTTTTGTAGTGTTATAGATACAACATATCCATAAATTAATGTAATTGAAATTCTAAAGTCTTGAACACATATAATACGAAATTGATCATGTTGGTGTTTTTTCTTGTAAACCAGGTTGGTCTTCTAATCTAGTATTTGGGATCTTTCATCAATCATCCTACCTTAAAACATACCAAAAATCTCCTAGCAATTAGACATAGGAATATTTAATATGACTTAAAAAAAAATTATTGCCAAAGTGTAAACTTATGATAAATTAACCAGGCCTAGTACACACTCCATCCCTATTAACCACTTAGACATATGGAAAATAAATGTTAATTTTCTTCTATTTTTAGTCATGTAGGTGTCCAATAAACCACTTGGTGGTGTTTCCCTTCAAGTTTATTTACTTGAATGAAGAGAAAAAAGTCCTTTGATTATAATTAGAGAATACATTTGAGGCCTTGGTTGTGTAACTGGTGGACCATAGTCACATTTAACACTTTTTACAAAGTTTGGGAGTTAAAATGTTAAGTAGATTTGATTTGTGATGTGTTGGTTGTTTTTTATGTTGTTAACCAAGTTTGTCTCCTACTCTACCTATGGAATTTCCAATTCGAATCAAGGGCAGCTCGGAGGACCTGGACCAACTAACAAGGATTTCAAAATAACCTCCTACACTTCAGGCTCTGCAAGGCCCAGGAGGGTGATCCCTATAATGTGTTTATGATCTCTGCACCAAACTCATAAACAATCATTAACAAATTACAGATAATCCCACAAATGGCTCAACAGAATAGGATATCACTAAAATAAATTGGCCTTTCACCAGTAATGTCAGCTACCTAGAGCATGAGATAATTACAACATTATTCTATATCTTATGATAGTTATTTAATTTGCAAATTTGGTGACAAGCCCTAAGAAAAAACATACAGACACAAAGATTTACAAACTTGTACGATTTAGATCAGTGCCATATACCATTGGGGAGTCAAACTTATAAACAGTCACAATTCGATAACAGATTTAAATACTCAACATATATGATCCCTGACAATATTGTATTACAACATTATCAATTTCTGCCCCAACCCGATACTTCTTATTTGATCCTTTTACAAACATACCCATCCATGACTCCATCCAAGAATTTTAATTAATTCTTTGAATTAAAGCCAAGATAGAAAACACACACATTGAGATGATGAGATGAACATCATAATCCTTGATTATTTTATTCAAAAGATGATATGTTTGTACAAAGGAGAGACTCGAGCTCAAGATATATCATCTTAGCTTAAAATGTTGGTACTATTATAAAAAATGTGATCTTCATAAGTTTAAGACCCTTTACAAAATAACCCAAACCTAAATTTCCATAGTATTCACAAAAGTTCTTATAATTTCTTGCTCTGCAACTTTACCTAGACTTGACTACAAAATATCTAACTTGCTAGCCCTAATTTCTGGCCTTGAAATCCTTCTTATAGAAAATGAAGGAACAAAAAGCATCAGGCTAGAAATTACACATGTCATTTATCAATTGGACTGATATATCCCATTTCAAAACTGAAAACACAACCACCAAACCCCGGAGCATCTTTCTGTTGATTCCGCTCATTGCAAAATACCACAGCATCTGTTACTCCTTGAAAACTGCACCCAAAACTGCCATGGAGCAAAACCAAAATTTAGTTATACATAACTGTTGAGCTGTCAGTTGCCGATACTATACACCACTTCACTCCTCCTTAGTTAAGTACTTGTCAACCCAACTTTGATATTATTCATCTGTCGGACAATTAAAATCCATCACCTCCTTCATCTTGGTACTGTAAGGTGTGAACTTCACTGCAACCTAGTTGGCCTCCCTTTCAAATGATTCCAAAAACATGCTAGTATTAATTATTTTATCCATGCTATTTACCAGCAAATCATGATTTGAATCATCAGAAATTAATTTAATTTGTTCATTAATAACCTCCTCTACCTTTTCCTGCCATTGCTACAATGTCTGATCATTTCCACTTGTATCTATTATATCTGGCAGGAAAGTGTCATTCCAATCATCAAAATTCTTTATTAATTCCCTAATTTTCTTACTCAGATCATCAGGCAAGGCCTAGAATCCCTTTAATGATTTCACAAAATTTTGAGTAGGCTTTAATGATTGGGGCCTATTATTCACATCAAACCTAGAAGCCTTCAACATAATGTCTAAATCAGTGGCCCTAGGGATCCATTTTTCAACCAAGGGAAAAATCACCTCCTTGTCTCTGTTAATATTTTGAATTCCCTCCAAGAATAAAGAATACAAAGAATGTACAACTAGCAGCTTAGAATCAACCTTTTCATTTAAATGCCTTTTAATGGTGTCTACCACCTCATTGTGCTTGGCCATAGCATTATCCTCACTTGCCCTTAGGGTAGCCTGTAATTTTGTAACTTTGTTTATCATCTGATCTTTGGTAGGATATGTTGAAAGCTCAACCTCTTCTTCAACTGGCCCTAGTGTAGGGCTATCAATAGGTGTCTGAATTGGGGATCCAGGAATAGAAATGATTGGAACAATAGGGGGTAATGACCCTGAAGTAGTAGGTATTTCTCTAGTAACAGGGGCACTAGAAGATTCTCCCACCTACCCATATCTTAGCCTATCTACTTCAGATTGCAACTCAACATTTCTTTGTTGTATCCTACTATATTCCTCAATCATTGTGTTATATTTCTCCATCAAGATTTTCTTCTCAGCCTCATCTCTTTCAGCTTTTTTCTAGGCCAATTTGGCCACATTTGATGTTAAGCTTATGGCCTCTATTGTTGAAGTTTCAAAGACTCTCTTGATGATGAGCCCACCCCTTAAATTTGGACTGAGATCAGCTACATTTGGTTTTCTTCCCTGAGGTGCTAAATGCTATATCACCAAAGTTTCATACTCCTTACTAAAGGCAGAGTCTTGTAGTGTTGCCTTGACTTCTTGCTCATTGCCTTGCATAGGATGCTTTGATTGCATGATAGCATTAAAAGCTATAGCATCAGTAATGTCCCATTCAGGGAGAAGTAGGACACCATCTTGAGACACAATTTTCCTTCCTTCATTTGGAGTGAGGTTCTTGAACTGCTCTATTAGCTCAGTTTTGACCTCATCATCATTTTCCTGATTAGACCTATCATGCCTTGTTTCTCTTATTTCCTTGCATTTGTCTTGATATTCCTAAAGTTTCAACCTCCAGACCAACTGCAAGAACATAGGAGTCTTCACAAAGGAATCATCATCCAGAAATGCCTTGCAGGCCACCATCCTTGCATCATGAACATTCTATCCTTTTATATCTATATCACTCAACACCAATTGTGATGACTTAGGAGGTGAAGGGGTGCCAACTTGCATGTCTTGATTGGTGACAATTATTTCATCTATTGAAGTGTCTTGTGGTTCCTCAATTCTTTGCCTCTTAGGGCTTGGCTTTGGTGGTGGCTCCATAGGGTCATCCCGAGGTGATGAATCAAGATCCACAATCTTTATTCCTCTGGGCTTTCTAACCCTTGGCCAGATTGTGATGAGGCTTTCATTATTTGTTTACCTTTTCTATCTCCAACCTCTTCATCACTGCTATTATCTCTTTTTCTTCTATATAAGGGCCTATCAATTGGTGGATGTCAATTTGGCCTTTCTTCCATAGGCCTCACCTCTAATCCCTAGATTTTCAAATCTACCTCCAAGTTTATTTTCTTGGTTCTCAGGGTGCTCATGATTTCTTTGAAATTACTCATCAGGAAATCAATTCTTTTGTGAAATGGAGTGAACTCCATTAATGGATCATACTTCAGATCCAACTTATGCACTAGGGCCAACAATTTCTCATAGGTAATCCATTTTTCTTTATTCAATTCTTGCCTACTCAAATCAAATTTATTCCTAATCAAATCTTCAGGAAAGTTGAAAACATGGGAAAATTTGTCACCCTTGATTCTTTGTCTAAATAGAGCAAAGAATCCCTTAGGATCATGCAGCCTTAGGGATCCATTCTTCAAATAGTAATCATCAAAAAATTTATCAAAATGAACCCATCCACCCTTGGAAAATACAAAATCTGAGACAATAGTATAATCAGGGAACAAAGTCCCTTTTCCTCTTCCTGTCAAGTTATCTTCACAGATGCATCCCAGTTGTCACAAAACCTCTGCAAATCCCATTCTTGATGGTACATTGTATGGAAGAATATGGGGGGGTCCTTGGAAACCATAAACCCTTAAGATAGTGCTTACATGGTATGGAATGATGTCACCCCAATTATGACATACTTTTAACTCCGGCCTTCTTGTTTTGGGCTAGAGGAAATCATGCAAATCCTCAAGAATTCTTGGCATATTTACCATTAGTCTAGCCCTGAGCCTAGAAGCAAAGCAGTTGCCAAACTACGCATAGCTAGCAGCCCTCTTGTTATAAGACATATCTGCACTCTAGGCCTGTACCAGTAGCTTTTCTCCATTTACCTCTTGCCTTTATTCCATCTTCTCTAAGAAGAAGCTAGCATTCTCATATAAGAACATGTGCATTAACAAAGAATACCAAAAGAAAGGAGCACTAGTGTCCCCCAAAAATAAGTTCATCAAACCCTCATGCATTCTTTCAGCAAGGAAAGAAGCATAATCATATATTAAAGAGAAATTGGGAAGATGAATCTGAGCCCCCATAAACATATAGGCAATGGGCATCATAGTATTAGGACTGAAACCTAAAATTTGGCAAAGTGAGTAGAAGGTTTCCAAGAAATGATCAGCAAAACAATTTAACCTGAAAGGTTCCTAATGAGTCGAGTTAATATGAATCATGGAACTGCCCGCCCTGGCTAGATGAGGAGGAAGCAATTTTGATCTAAAAAGAGGTTGAGTCTTGGCATACTCTTGTTTCACATCCTCAAAGTCAATCTAGACCAAGAATGAGCCATTTTCACTCAAATCAAAAACCCTCTGAATTACATCAGCATTTACATTCAGTAAAACCTCACCATCATTATCCCTTATAACTCTTGTGACAGGATCATATCTCGCAACCATTGCCAGGAGGAGGTCAACATCAAGGAACACATTCGGTACTACAATCTTTCCCATATCATACCTCCAACCATTTGAAAAAGGATGAGGTGCATTTCACTAGCCATACCATCTTCTAAACAATTCTAAACCCGTCATTGGTACCCTAGCATCTGCAATGTTGTAGGTTCTATATCTCAACCCTTCACCTAAGACTGTCCCTCTCATCAAAACCAAACCCCTCCTCTTGTCATTTGTTGATAGGGGAAATTGGTCAAGGAAATCATCATACAGATTTCTCTGCATGTAGTCAATATGGCTAGAATGTTGTTTTGTTGGTGCCATTTTAAACAACGAGGGCTTCTCAAAAAATCAAATTGTGAATAGACTAGTGCTACTCAAAATGAAAACACAGTAGAATTTGCAATTTCCCACAATTCAAGAGAAATAGTAACCCTAAAATCTTAATTCAGAAAAACCCTGATCAACACAGCAAATCTTTTCACAAGAAACACATTCGAACAAAATAGTGATGGAGAAAATAACTCACAGAATTTCACGTTCTGTAGAAAATCAAAATCTTGCCAAAATTGCTTTTGAAAGCTCTATCTCTGGCTCTGGACTGCTACGAAAATACTTGAATTCCTTAGTGGTGAAAGTAGTCTACAATTAAACACTTGAACTTTATGAACATCAACAATAGACGTCTCATCTGCCATTAAAGCCTACTTACATACCGCGCCAATGGCTTCAATTGTATTTGACATAGATTTAAATCTCCTTCGTCGATCTCTTGTTTCAATCAGATCATCAAACGGTCCTCCTTTAAAATGCTAACAATGACTTCCACATCATCCTTAGGGCCCACCATTATATGCAATACTAAGGAAATACACATGGCACTCACCCACGATATCGTGATGGTTAAACTTTAGGATCGCGATATAGCAGGCAATCGTTGATCTTTTCATCAGTAACCACAATCAAGTAAAACAAGGGATAGTCTTAAGGCCTATTCGCTGAGCAGATTTTTCATCAAGATTAAAGCATTGCCATTAATTATAAACATGTGCACCACTCAAGCAATTTAGTAACCCACTTGATAACACACTAAAATCCAATGCATTTATTAAATCATTTTATTTTCTTTTCAGACATCAGCAACCTAGGACATGTGGCGCTTGCCCGCAATATCATGATGGTTAAACCTCAGGATCGCAATATAGCGGGGAGCGGTCAGGATGTATCTATGAGGAGATCAACGGCCATCAAATAACCCCTACAAAACATTAAACATTACTTAGGAGAAAAAAACCCGAGGAAGGGGATGTGGCTTAGGGCAACGACGGTCAATGACATAAGGTTGTTATAAAAACACAAGGCACAAGCCCAACTCGGACTTAGGTAAATAAAAGGAGGCCAACAATAAAATATTTATCATGTTATTAAAAGGGGCCAGGCCTTAGATGAGTTAATGAGACATAGGTTGTTTTCTTTTAAAAACTTTCTCCAAAAATTAACGATATAATAGACCCATACCAAAGACAGAAAACCAAGGGTTTATGAAAGCAAAGTAATAACTCTAGCCCTAGGCACCACTTGGATAAACAAGACCAGCCAATAATAAAAGAAAACCAAGATGTAAATTTGAGGCTCCATCATGATGGACACATTTGGACGGTAGTAACAATAGCTTGCAATCTATCAAGACTTGATTACCTTATAACCTGTGAAATTCTAGCGATGAAATGATAGATTAATCATAATGTCACCTTGGGATCACATCACCATGAAAGAACTTCATCCAACATCCTTATGAGTGTAGGTACCACCAAATAGGTATTTGTCAGATCTGTCTTCCTCGAGCGAGGGAAATTCAGGAAGAGAAGAGGAAAGTGAGACATGTACTATGTCTAAAAGAGGGAGATCAACTAGAGGTCAAAAGATTAGAAGAAAATTCCATAAACATATGGAATTTTTTCTTGCTGAAGGGGGGTCATGTTCTTATGATGATGAGAGCATAGGCAACATCGAGGTGCCCTTGAGGTACAAACATCTACGGAAACAATGGGTACCCAAGGAACTTCCTCCAATAAACACCGATTTTTGTGTCAACGAGAGGATATATCGCATAGCACCATCGTCATTACATGGTTTGGGCCTATTTTGCATGGACAGCATAAAGGTTTGTTATGATAAAGTTACTGAATTGATGAAATATGTTGGACCCTATTACAGTTACCAACATTGGATGCAACTAGTTCGATATACACGAAGTATGTGTAGGTATGCACTGTCAGCAAATTATATACAACTAAAAGATAAGGATCAAAATAAAGGAGTGGCTATGTACATTGATGGAAGGCCAAAAGCATCAGGGAATATTGCAGGGTTTATAAACAGTACATGACCTGGGTCAACAAATAAGCAACCCAATTACATATTCGAGGCGCCGAGGGAAACCATGTATTCGTATGTGCGATAAAATCAATAACTGCAGGGGAAGAGTTACTAATTGATTACAATTTGAATCGCTTAGTTACAAACACAATTACTATGGGGGTGGTACTATGTACCATTTTACCCAACCTCCAATTAATGACTCCAATATACCATTTTATTCTTATGTTTTTTTTCATAAGTCTATTGGTTTCATTTTGGTAATATTTTTTTATATTTAATTTTTGTCACAGGGGGACATTGATTGTATGGAGAAGGCTCTGGCCTAGAGCACAGATCGTGATGTATCTTCAGCCACTTCTATCCAATAGGTTTACCTCATTGTAATTGTATAAATTAGATACGAGGAAAATGTTTTATTATTATGTTTTTTTCATAAGTTTTTTGGGTTAATTTCGATAATGTTTTTAATATTATTGTTACAGTCGACTGATCGAGGAGAGCATCCATAGTGAGGTGCAGTCAATATTTGCTGATGATGACATGGCTTATTCAGCAAAACCTTTCGATACAATAAAGAAGCTCATGAAAATATGCAATGAAGAAATGACTCAGTTCATGTTCAAAATGCCTCAAATAGATGAGATAAGAGAGAGGGTTAAAGTATTGACAGAAAGATTACAAAACTTGCAAGTAAATTGTCATGAGGTCTTTAATTATAACAGAAGTTCATTCATGGTTTTATATTTTGTACTCTTTTATGTCATGAACTAAAATGTGTTATTTTTATAGGGTTATTTTCCTCCTCATGATGCTCTTGGCCATGATCAGGGTACTATAAGTGCTTCTCGAGGAGTAAGGGTTGGTACAAGTGTCCATCCTGATCTTCCTAGGCATACATCACATTATCTAACCCCATCATCTATGCATGTATTGTTGTTTGAAATGTCGGCAACACATACCATGCAGGCATCCGTTAACGCACCCTCTGGCAATGAACACATACTAGAACATGTGTCAGGACATGTACCTGGGGATGCAAAGGCCACTTGGTACTGATGATGTTTTAGCAACATTTCCTGGATCTTCGTGTATTACTAGTATAGGAACATTGCCGGTCACACTTGTGGTGACCGAGGATTTCGTTCCCATAAAGATAGAGAAGGTCCCAGGTAATTTTAAATGTTTTAATTATTATTCTATATAATCCAATTAAAATTTACTTATTGATCGCTCTTTTTAGACTATTGATCCCATGATCATTTTGTAGGAAATGATGTTTTTTATAAACATCTAAGTGATATTACATTGGAGCTCTTTGGGCCCACCATACATACATGGTGGAATGCCCAAAATGAAGATTTAAAAGATGAGCTCATTAACGGTTTAGTTGTGTTGTTCAGTGACAAAACATTCAACCGAACCAAGGTCCTTAAGAAAGCTGGTACCTATCTAAAGTATGGGAGGGACCAATATAGGTCACATTTAGAGAACAAAAAGTACGAGCATTCCCCCATGATTCAAGATAGGGAGTGGAAGGACCTGGTGTCCGATGGAAAGGAGAAGGCTGAAAAGAAAAAAGGAAAGACACCATCAAGCCAAGGAAGGTATGTGATATAGAAGCATAAATCTGCAAAAAATCCCAATTAATCACGATTTTGAAAAAAAACTGCAAGCTGGATGATTTTTTCCCTAATTTTTTGAAAAAATCATTGACTTTTTGGTCAGTGATTTTTTTTGTTTCAAACTTCAAAATTGCCAAAAATACGTGTTTAAAATTTGCAAAAAAAGGTGAATAAAATTGAGCTGATTTTCGCACAAAAAAAACCATGAGACCATGGCTTGTTTCTTACTATTATGCTTTTATAGATTTTTTCCAAGCATCCATAGCTTGTTTGAAAGCACTTGTTTTAGGATTTTAGCCATAGCAGCAAGGCAATGGACTATTTGATAAAATGCTTTGGTAGACATATATGAAAAACGCAGTAGCATAGACAAGGCAGTGAACAGCTTGAAAAAAATGTCTCAAAGAAATGTAGTCTCATGGTGATGGAATGCCATGACAAATGCCATGACAAGAAAATTGATATGGATTGTCATGGCTTTCCATCACTGTGAGACTACATTTCTTTTAGGCATTTTTTCAAACAATTCACTGCCTTGTCTATGTTATTGCTTACTATTATGCTTTGGGAGATTTTTTTCAAGCATCCATAGCTTGTTTGAAAGCACCTGTTTGAGGTTTTTACTTTTTAGCCATAGCATGAAGGTGTTGAACTGTTTGATAAAATTCTTTGGTATACATGTAAGAAAAATGTGGTAGCATAGAAAAGGTAGTGAACTATTTGAAAAAATGCTTCAAAAAAATGTGGTCTCATGGTGATGGAATGCCATAACAGATGCCATGACAAGAGAATTTTTATGAATTGTCATGGTATTCCATCAGCATGAGACCACATTTCTTTGAGGCATTTTTTGAAACAATTCACTACCTTGTCTATGCTATTGCTTACTATTATGCTTTGATAGATTTTTCCAAGCATCCATAGCTTGTTTGAAAGCACCTGTTTTAGGCTTTTAGCCACAGCAGCAAGGCAATGAACTGTTTGATAAAATTCTTTGGTAGACATGTATGAAAAATGCAATAGCATAGACAAGGAAGTGAATAGCTTGAAAAAAATGTCTCAAAGAAATGTAGTCTCATGGTGATGGAATGCCATGACGAATGCCTTGACAAGCAAATTGCTATGGATTTTCATGGCATTGCATCACCGTGAGACTGCATTTCTTTTAGGATTTTTTTCAAACAATTCACTGCCTTGTCTAGGTTATTGCTTACTATTATGCTTTGGGAGATTTTTTCCAAGCATCCATAGCTTGTTCAAAAGCACCTGTTTGAGGTTTTTACTTTTAAGCCATAGCATGAAGGCGTTGAACTGTTTGATAAAATGCTTTGGTAGACATGTATGAAAAATGTGGTAGAATAGAAAAGGGAGTGAACAATTTGAAAAAATGCTTCAAAAAAATGTGGTCTCATGGTGATGGAATGCCATAACGAATGCCATGACAAGCAAATTCTATGGATTGTCATGGCATTCCATCACCATGAGACCACATTTCTTTGAGGCATTTTTGAAACAGTTCACGCCTTGTCTATGCTATTGCTTACTATTATGCTTTGATAGATTTTTTCCAAGCATCCATAGCTTGTTTGAAAGCACCTATTTTAGGCTTTTAGCCATAGCAGCAAGGCAGTGAACTGTTTGATAAAATGCTTTGGTAGACATGTATGAAAAATGTGGTAGCATAGACAACTATCACCATCTGATATTTATGTAGTTGTAGTATGTTTTGTGCAATGTAATCAGCGATATGAATATAACCAACAAATATCTATTTTCTATAATTCATGGATTGAACTCTATATTTTATATGCTCTCAATGTTTGTATGCTATGGAAATGCCATTAATTTTTTTAAAAAGTAGTATGCTATGTGTGATACTATCAACAATGTAATTATATACTGATTACTCTTTCTTTTTACATAATCTAACATATTCCAAACTTTTCATAGGCTTCCCGACACATCGAAGGCAACAAAGGAAAGACTAGAAAAGCACGAGCAACACAAACTTGGCTCTAGTGGTTATATGAAATTAGCCGCACGAATTGTAAGTATCAACAAATGAAATATTGCATCCAAATTATAATAAATTGAAAACAATTTTGGTTTTATCACACCATAGAAGCAAAATTCATGATCTTTGCAAAAATGTAGGGCTCTGAATTCAACAGAGTTACCACAGAAGAGGACCTGAAGATTTCCTTCCAGCAAGGCTATGGAGCGTGGCTGAACGCCTAAGAGTCTTGACTGGGAAAACACAATCTTCCATTGCATCCAACATGCAGGTAAATAAACTCAATAAAGTTTATTTAAAATTGAATACTTGTGCAATCTATTCAATATTAATTTCCACCATAAAGTAATTACATGCCTATTTGTTTTAAACATTCAAGCAATGATAATATATATTGCACTTGACATTGGAATGCAGCCTGGTGAGGGTGGAGCAGAACGTGCAGATGAAGGTCATGGTGTGCATCCCAGTACTTTAGAGCATGTAGAGCATGATCAACATGTTGAGCATGATCAGGCTAGAGAAGATCAGGAATATGATGTGGCCCCATCAGGTAAAGAGGACCACTCTAAAGTTCTTTTAAACATATTTAATTGCAATTGGTGTATTAATTAATGTAACCTTTCGTGTTTCAACTTTAGAGCATGTAGACTGTGATCAACGTGTTGAGCATGATCAAGCTAGAGAAGATCAGGAACATGATGTGGCCTCCAAAAGAGGACCACCCTCATGTTCTCTTAAATATATTTAATTTCAATTAGTGTATTAATTAATGTAACCTTTCGTGTTGAAACGTGTTGAGCATGATCGGCTAGAGAAGATCAGGAACATGATGTGGCCCCATCCAAAATAGGACCACCCTCATGTTCTCTTAAACATATTTAATTTCAATTGGTGTATTAATTAATGTAACCTTTCGTGTTTCAACTGCAGATCAGGATTTAGAGGGTGTTCAACATGTTGAGCATGATTCTATAACAAAAGTTCAGGAACATGATGTGGACCCATCAGGTAAAGAGAACCACTCTAATATTCTTTTAATTAATCAAGTACTTGTAACAATAATAATAAAACATATCAGTTTAACATTTCTTTCTTATTGCAGTAGATCCCCCCTTGAAGCAACATCCACGTCATGAGCAGATGACTACGCATACATTAAGATCACAAGCAGAGGGCAGAACAAATAAAGGGGAGATAGATATTGATTTAGAAAATGATACTCCACTTCAGCTTTATGTAGCTTTGAAAAAGAAACCAAAAAAAAAGTGATTGTAATCATATCATGACAACCATATTTTTGATAATATGTAAAAATTGAAAGAATAAATATTATATGTTAATGAATGAATGTGAATATGTTAATTAGTGAATGTTATATGTTATTAATGGATGAATGAATGAATGTTATATGTTAATGAATGAATGTGAATATGTTAATTAATGAATGTTATATGTTATTAATGGATGAATGAATGAATATTATATGTTATTGATGAATCAATGATTAATGTTATATGACTGGGTATGGGGAATTGAGAGTGATGTGATGGGGAGGAGGGGCCAAATGAGCTTCCACCGTCACTTGGTTGGCCTTGTTAAGTAGAGAATATTAAACTATACTCAAAACAAAGAGAAGCTCAATAAGGTAATGCACTTTTCAATATAAGAAATGCATCGTTTGAAGCATCCAACCAATATGTAGTATGTATGTATGATCAGTTGTCAATCTATGCAATGGTACATTTCCATGATTTTTTTTTTTTCAATTTTGCTTCTTTGTTGCAATTTTGATGACACTAACCGATGAATCAACAGAAAGGCTCGACGAAGTTGCTATAGTTGCAATGACTATTTCATCGTAACTCCCTACCATTTCGTCGCACTTTCGACGAACTTTTGGTGTTCTTCCGGTGCTACTCCTTGCTAATTTTGTCACACTTTCGATGCACTTTTGATGTTCTTCTGACACTACTCCTCACTAATTTTTATGCACTTTCGACGTTCTTTCAATGCTACTCCTCGCTAATTTTGTCATACTTTCGATGAGTTTTTGGTGTTCTTTGCACTACTCCTTGCTAATTTTGTTGTACTTTCGACGAACTCTTGGTGTTCTTTCAATGCTACTACCTAAGTATGTCATCACAATTTTGATGAACACCTTTTGTTGTTTCGATGCTACTACTTGCCCATTTCGTCAAACCAGTGATGAACTTCTAGTGTAATTTGTCGGTGGATAAATAAAGTTTTCGTCCATATTCTGACAATATCCTGAGGTATTTCACGATGTCATCGACCAACGATTCTTTGCTATTACTTCGATGTTTAACTTGTCATCGGCCTTGTGAAAAAAATATTTTCGCCATTGTGTCGCTCTTCTGACAAAGATTTGTCGAACAACCAACGAACGCCCGTTGAAAAATGGTGTCAAATCCAGTAGTGAAAAAATTGATTTTTAAAGTTTATATAATATTTTCCTCTTCATTGTTGTTTCCTTTGTGTGTGTATTTATGAGTATCTTTGTTATAAGTCATTTTTCTTTAAGTGTATGTTGTTATATATGAAAGTTTAAAGTATTTTACATTGCTGAAATTCCAAATAGTCATTGAACCATAAAGAAAATTGGCAGATGCTTTAACGCCACTATTCTCCTATGGTCATTCAATAATGTCCTAGGAACCCTAATTGGATTGACTATCAACCCCAAAGGGTGAGTCAATTATCAACAAGGAAGACCTAGGAGGGGGTTCTTTAAGCTTTAAGAGGTTCACCACCAAGGAAATCCTTGGAAAAGACACTTTAACATTCAACTCACAAAACCTAATAATGCAAGCTAAATGAAGGATGCAAATGATGAAAAAATGCAATAGGGAAGTTATGATGTGTGTACCTAGGAAGTCTAGAAATGTGATGAGGATTCTAAAAATGCAAAGAAGCTATCAAAATATGCCAAGGAGGACTAAGATTCCCTTATTGTCTTATTAGTCTTGTTGTTTTTCGAGGGAAATGCAGAATATTTAGATGTTGAAACAAGATCCAAAAGAATCTCTATAGAATTCCACCTAGAGGACTAAGACACCCTTGCTACCATCTTAGTCTCGATCTAAATTTCTAAAATCTCTAAATGTGGTACTGAGGTCCAAATTCTACACTTCCTTCTTCACTAATTCTCCATATCTAAACCTGTAAATAACCTACAAAACAAAGGAAATTTGATTGTTTGCTTATGGGGGTTTTCCTTTGGTCAAACCCCTTGTTTGGTAATTAAACATTGATGGAAACACATAGATTTGGAAATGGAAATGTGTGTGTGACCTAATCTTAAGTGTGTCTAAGATTATGCAATTTGGAACATGGGAAACCCTATTCAAATTTGTTAGAATAGAATTCCTATGATGTAAATGAAATTGACCTACAAAGAATATCTCTAATCACCCTAATAAGTCAAAAATGAAATGTACCTTCCTTAGGCAGAAAATATAACAACAATGGAAGATGAGATCAATCAAGAAACAAGTCCTTAGGCTCGGAAGAATGGATAGTTGCATCTCCAACCTAGAATCTCTCATGGTCCTCCATACGCATCCATCATTAGTCTTTAGCAATGCTAGATCTTGACTTCAAAATAGACTTGGAAAACCTACAAAAACACAATAGAAGGCTTCTCCAAGACCTCAATTCCTTGCTTCTTGAAACTCTCCTTCAACTTGCTTCTCACTTGATTAGGTGAAAATGGGTTGTGAATCTTATTTTATAGGCACTCATATCTAATAACCTAATTATTAGATTCCAAACACTAAAAAAATGCTAATTTGAATTAAAGATTTTCATTTCTTGCTCTTAATTCTCGAAAATAAAGCACTTGGGACTAAAATTCCCTAGATGGAATCTTGGTCCCACTAAGGGGGACTAAGATGCCACCAAGGGAATCTTTGTCCCACAAGGCTTATTTTTCAAATTTAAAATGTGGGTTACCAAGATTAACAGTTGTTTATGGATTTTGGTCGGGTTTAAAGTTGAAATATGCCTCGGGATGCACCAAAAGGGGTCTTAGGGTCCCATAATGAGTGACCTAAATAGAATTTAATGCAATGGGTACTAAAATATGTCCAAATTAATTGTAAAAATGCAAAGGTATGCATTTTTCTACACTACAATCACCTACAACCAACACTACAGGTACTCGCAGCAACAATTTTTTTTTTACAGCAAGTTAGTTTGTGCATTTGCAACTTATTTTATGCATCTTAAACTTATTATTTGGCTTGCATCACATTTCTAAAACTCTATAAAGGTTGTGTGAGGTTTCTTAAAGCAACACAACCTTCCTTTTCCACATGTTTTCCCATTTTTAGTGGGGTTTTAGGTGCCTACAAGGGGGTGGGTGCCATTAGCATTGTATTAGAGCACAGCTACAAATTTGGGAAGAAGGACAGTGGCCCAAGATTCAAGGTTAGAGTAAACCCTTTTGAGTGTGAATTGTGGGTGTGTCCCTATAGAAAAGGATATTTTAGCTAGGAAGACTATAGTAAGAAGGAAAGGAAAAGAAGGTGAGTTAGAGCAGCAAGATGCTACCAAGGAGAAGGATGGAAAAGGTTGCAGTAGTAGAAGTAGTAGGAAGAATAGATGAGGTTTTGGAAATCCTAAGAGGAATGCAGGAAAGAAGGAATGCAATAGAAGGTGGAATGGGAAGAGGCAAGGAGTAGAGATGGTTGGACAAGAAGGTGATAATGAAGATGGAGATATGGATGTAGGTGAAATAAGACTTATAAGAGTTATTTCAAACATTGGGAAAGGAACAAGGGTGAAACTACCAAGATTCTTAGGAAGTTTGGAACCCGATGAGCTAATTGATTAGATAATGAGGATGGAGGAATATTTTGAGTATGATGAAGTAGAGGAACCCAAAAGAGTGAATGTTGCTCAAACAAGGTTGAAAGGTCATGCAATATGCTAGTGGAAAGAGGTGTAGATTGAGAGAAGAAGAAATGACAAAGAGAAGATCACAAGATGGGATTGAATGGTAAGAAAGATGAAGGCTAAGTTTCTACCTGGTGAAATTATCAACTTGAACTTCTCAAGAAATTGTAGACTATAAGACAAAGAGAGTTGAGCATGAAGGCATATACAGAGGAGTTTTATAAAATTTCCATCAAATCTAGCCATAATGAATTAGAGCATGAGAAGGTGGCTATATATGTTAATGGATTTAAGCTTAATATTCAAGATGAAATAAGCACATGTGATAAGGTTACGAAATGTGGAATCTAAGCATATCAATATGCTCTAAAGGCTGAAGATAAATTGGTAAGGAAGAAAGGAACAAACAAAGGAAAAGGTGGATTTAACAAAGGGGAAGTGCAACAATAGGAAAATTACAGCCATGGTATGGAGGCTAGCCCATCAAAAAGTCAAAAAGATAAGGATGAAACAAGATCAATACCATACCCAATGAGAGGTAGAGGTGGATATGGAAGAGGGAAAAGTAGAGGCTTGCAAGGCACATGTTTTAACTATGGAGAGTCAGGCCATAGATTTTATGAATTTCCACAATGTAGACCAAAAGGATCAAAGAGAACAGGGGTAGCAAGTGCTTACATAGCAAAAGGGGATAATGAATCTACAAGGTCTACTAGTGAACTAGATGAACCTAAGAAAGGAGAAGAACTTAAATAGTACATTGTTGAAGCCAACCAAAAAAGAATATGAACCTATCCAAAGAAAAAAATTATTTTGAACAATATGTTACAAAGTTATAATAGATAGTGGCAGCACTGATAACTTAGTTTTAGTTGAAATGGTGGATAAGTTGGGTTGAAAAGGATAGATCACCCTACCCCTTACAAGGTTTCATGGATGCAAAAAGGGAACCAATTCTTGGTTTATCAGCAATGCCTTGTGAATTTTTGAATACGCACATATGAAGATAAGGTGTGGTGTGATATCATGCCCATGGATATATGTCACTTACTCTTAGGGAAGTCACGGTAGTTTGATATGAAGTAAATCCATAATGGGAGAGAAAACACTTATACATTGGAGAAAAATGGGAGAAAATATACTCTTACACCATTGAAAACCAAGGAAGAAGAGTTGAAAAGTGGTCCAAGAACACTGCTAGTAATAGGGAAGCAATTCTTGAATTAGATTAAAGGGAAAAATGTGTTTTGCAGTAGTTCCCAAGGAGCTACAAGTAGATGCAGTAGATGAAAGCAGTGACATGCCTTTAGAAGTAAAGCGTTTTCTGGTAGAATTTGATGAAATTTTGTCCAAGGATTTACCAAAAGGACTACCACCTATGAGGAGCATCAACCATCATATTGATTTGGTTCTAGGGGTAAGTTTACCCAGCAAGGCAGCCTATAGGTTGACACCTATAGAAAATGAAGAGGTGAAAAAGCAAGTGTAGTAATTATTGGAAAGATGACTAATTAGAGAAATCCTTAGCCCATACACAATACCAACTATGTTAGCACCAAAGAAGGATGGTGAATGGAGAATATGCATAGAATCAAGAGCCATGAACAAAATACGATAAGGTATCATTTTCCTTTACCAAGAATGGATGATCTCATGGATTTTTTGGGAAAGGATAGATTACAAAAAATGATTTAAAGAGGGGATATCATCAAATTAGGATAAGGGAGGATGCATTAAGTAGGAGTGTTGCATTGTTGACTAAAATAAGAGTTGAATTAATTGGGTTTGATGTCATTAAAGAGTTACACAAAGATGATTTGGATTTTAAGGATGCATGGACAACATGTATGGAGCCTACTAATGTTAATAGGACACCTTGGATGGATTATTTTATACAAGATAGACTATTGTTCAAAGGACAAAAAATTTGCATACCTCAAGGATCAGTGAGCCAGAATTTTATAAGAGGAAAACATTATGGTGGTTTAGCTAGACATTTTGGAGCTAATAAGATAATGGACCAGCTTAGTGAAAGATATTTTTGGCAAAAGATGAGGGTTGAAATCAGAAAATTTGTGAAAGGATGTCAAATTTTTCAATATGTCAAAGGAGGGAGTCAAAATACAAGCTTATATCAGCCATTACCCATACCGGAGAAACCATGGGAAGATGTCAGCATGAATTTTGTGCTTGGACTGTCAAGAACACAATGAGGTAAGAATACATATAATATTGTATATGGGCATTTTCCTAGAGGTATTTTAGAATTGAGGGAGCTTGCAAATAATGAGGGATCCAAGAGAAGTGTTGAAGGAGAGGATTTTTCCAACTATACTCAAGATTTGTATTAGCAAGTGAGAGGAAAAATTAGTTGGAGCAGCCAACAATATAAAGAGAAAGTTGATATAAAGAGGAGAGAAAGGAATTTTGAAGTGGGAGATATGGTGGAACCCCTACGAAAGGAAAAATTTCTCATCCATTCCTTCAACAAACTCAAGTGGAAGAAGATTGGACCTTGCAAGATCATTAAGAAGTTTCCACCGAATGCCTATGAATTGGAGCTGCCTAAAGGTTTGGAAATCTCTCCAATTTTTAATGTTTCATATTTATATACTTACCATGAGGGAGAGACATCACAATGGCAAGAAGAAGAGAAAACATTACCAGAAAAATAGAAGTAGCAGCTACCCAAGAAAGCACGACAAGTGATTGAAGATATTTTGGATTCAAGAGTGATTAGGAAGACAAGGGGAAAAGAATGTAGTGAGTATTTAGTATGGAAGGGTAGAATAGTGGAAGATGCAATGTGGATAATCCCATCATAGCTAGAATCATTCCAGTTCATGCAAGATGACAGATTTGTTAACCTGTAGAAACTAGACCTTTAACCTACAACAATACAAAGTTTTACAGAGTGAGTAAGGGCTCACAACTTTTCTAGCCAAGTATTTTGATGTAGGGGCATCATTTTTCTTTAATTTTTTTTTTTTAATTTCCCCAAAAAATGACATGAGAAGGAGATGTAAGGAGTTTAATATTTAAATTTTAAATTTTGTTTTGTCTTAAAGGTAACAACTACCTCCTCAGAGCTCATTTTATGAGCAGTAGTAAGACAAATGTGAAAGAAAGGACTGGGCGGGAGATTTTGAAGTCAAAAACAATTAGGTGGAAGCATTTACAGAGTTTTTTGAATGTTACAATTGTTTTAGGCGAGATTCAGATTTTTTTTTTGGGATGAAGCTTCTAGATTTTGGCAATTGGGAAGAGAAGAACAAAACAATAGAAAACCAAAAGACATAACAAAGGAAAAGAGGGTAGAACAACAGAAACAAGGGGAATAGAAGAGGACAACATAGAATATTGGAATATATCAGAAGAACATTTTTTCAGTGGGCATAGAGGATCGTAACCAATAGCAAAAGGAAAGAGAGGAATGATAAAAGGAGCTCTGTTTTGCAAATATTTATGTAAATGCATGTATAAGTGTGTAAAAAAAAATTAATTTTTAAAGTTTATATAGTTTTCCTCTTCATTGTTGTTAACTCTGTGTGAGTGTTTTTATGAATATCTTTGTTATAATTCACTATTCTAAAAGTATAGGCTATTATGTGCAAGTTTAAAGTATTTTACATTGCTGAAATTTCAAATAGTCATCTACAGCCAATGTTGTGGGTACCCGTAGCAATAGTTTGTTTTTGACAACAAGTTAGTTTGTGCATCTACAACTTATTTTATGCCTCTTAAAATTGTTATTTGGATTGAATCACATGTATAAACTTTTGTAAAGGTTGTGTGAGGTTGCTTACAGCAACACAACCTTCCTTTTCTACCTGCTTTCTCATTTTTAGTGGTTTTTTAGGCACCTACAAGGGGGTGGGTGTCATCACCAAAAGAGTTACACTACACACATTAAGGGTAGATCCATTGTTAAAAAGGGTTATTTTTATTACCAACCTATTATAGATGGCTATTATGATGAAGGCATCAATTTTATTTCTTATTTCCAACGAAGGTAGCTCATGTTTCAATGAAAAGTAATGTATATATTGTTTGGTGTTATAGCTTAAATTTGGGTTGCTACTTCATTTGCTTTCACATTATGAGGGGTAGGAACTTATTTTAAATCACTTTGAATCATGTTATTATAATAATGGGAGGCTTGAATAAGGTCCCATAAGGATATCTTAGCGAGAGTATTCTTTAGTTGTTCAACAAGATCATACTCCTTTCCAATTTGTAAAGGAAAACAAGAGAACCAGGCAAGATAGGGTTAGGTAGTGGGAGGGATTTTGAAGGTGTTTGTATTGGTTGTGGATTGTTTCTAGTGTTATATGTATGAGTAACAGAGTTATAATTTGATTTTTGTGAAACATTATTCTTAGGTGGTTCAAGGATGAAGATGGGTTTGTTTTGAGTTTGTGGTCATTGTGAGGATGGGTAAAGAATTAGAGGATTCTTAGGATGTCCCACAGTGTATTTAGGAGGTACAATAATCAAGGGAGATCTAACAGACACTTTTTCTTTCATAATCTCAATGGTTTTAGTGTGATGTCTTTCTAATGAAGGGGAATTGAGTGCCATCTTTTTTCCATCATCTAAGGAAGTCGGATCACTATTGTTTGTATCAATGCTCTTATTTTCTTCCACCATGATATCTTCCCTAATAGGAGATTTTTTAGGAGAACTACAAAATAGATGTTCATGACATTAAAAGGTTGGTTCTTCTAAAATGAATTCAGCACAAGTAGGGGAATGATCAATGGTTGGATTGTCTTGTTTATCAATGATGGCATTCTCTTGTTCAATAATTATTTCCCTAGGAGGAGAGAGACAATTGGATTTTCATGGCTCTCATTGATTAGATTTTCTAACATCAAAATATCTTCTTTACCAATAGTATAGATATTAGGAGAAGGCCCAATTTGATTGTTATGATTGTCCATGATTTCATCCTTTTGCTCTAAGGTATCATTCACTTGTGTCATAATATCTACCCTAGTAGGGGAGATTTTAATATTTCCATCACATTCCATGGTTATATTTTGTAAAGTAGCTTCAAAAAAAATAGAGGAGGTGTCAAGAGAAGGACAACTATGATTTTCATGCTTATCAAATAGATCCTTCCAAATGGTAGGAGTATTAGGGAAGGGAGGAACAAGATTCTCATGACTCTACATCAGTGCATCTTCTAACACCAAAATATCTTCTTTGCATCAAGGAGGGATATTAGGAGAAGGACAAATTTTATTGTCATGGTTATCTATGATTTCATCCTCTTTCACTAAAACATTCTCGCAAGCAAGGGATGAATGGAGACTAGGTACGATGATGTTTAGAAATGTATCTATGATCTCATCTTCTTGTGTCATAATATCTTCCCAAGAGGGAGGAGGAGAGAGACAATAAATAATCTCATGATTCTCAATGATTGTATCTTCTTTCACCAAGATACCTTCATCACTAATAGGAGAGGTATCGGGAGAAGAAAAATTATGGTTTTCATGATTTTCTATTCTTGAATCTTCTTGTATCATATCATCCTCACCAATGGGAGAGATAATAGGGTTTGAGATAGGCAATGTAATATTAAGGATTGTGTCAATAGTTTTATCCTCTTGCTCTAATATTTTCTCATAACTAGGAAAGATAGTGGAAGGATGGCTAACATGTTTCTTGATGACCTTATTGTTGTACTCTAAATTGAACTCATAAGAGGGGATGTTGTACTTATGCAATCCATTCTTAACCATATCAAAACCACATCTCTTAAAAGGAAACATGCTATAATGAAAAAGTAAGCTATCTAAAGTATACAATGATTTAAATAAAGTGCAATGCAATTACCTAAAGTGAAATGTGTGAATACAACTTTTAGATTCTAAATAAGGTAATTTGTTCACTACACTATGAAACAATCAAAAAATGAAATTTTGTAAATGCCATGTTGAAATTAAGAAATGCAATACAACTAAACCAAATTAAGCTAGAACTAATGAAATGAATGAAATAGAAATCAATAATGTAACATAGAAATCTAACAACAGCCAATAGAAGTACAGAAACAAGGTTTTAAATGTTGTAAAAGGAAGTTTCAAGTCTGATCTGGGACTGAATCACCCATAGGGGCATATGATTCATAGTTAGGGTTTTTGAAGGGTTCAAATAGTGAAAAACAAACAACACAGAATTCCCAAAAATCTAGAAAAAAAACTTGTATAGGGACTAAATCGCCTAGATGGGTGACTGAGTCCCGAATTAGGGTTTTTGCACCAAATTCAGCAATTATGAGTTGATTCTAATGTTTCTAACTTGTATTTTCTCTAGAAAATGCATAATTACAGATTTAAAATGAAATTAAATGATGCAAGATGCAAAAATGCAACCTATATGCACTTTCACAAAAGCAAGATTTAGAAACCCTGGATGCAAATTAACTAATGCAAAGTTAATGTAAGCTAGATAAAGGACTATAATGCACTCCAAATCAGAAAATAATATTTTCTAAAGGATAGGTTGACCAAAATGAAATGGTGAAAATAGGGGTTCCACCTTTTAGGAGATGGAACACACCAAAGGGGTTTAGGACCTTTCTACTTATTCCCTTATATTTCATTCAAGGAAACCTTAGAGATCTAAATATAGGGATACAATGAGGGAAAGATATTTTCAATAAGGTGTCTTAGGGGTGCGATTAAATACAAAAGGTGGTTCACCACCAAGCAAAGGCTTGGAAAGACAACATATGAAAGTAACATCCAAACTTAACTAAATGACCTAGGAAATGAAACTAAAAATTAGGATATAAACTAAGAATGAACATAGGAGTGCCTAGAAGAAAGATGTGATCAAAAAAAGCTCTGAAACCCTAAAATTTTGATTTTTGATGCTCACTAGGACTCATACGCCATATTGGTGATTGTCCCAAACTAGGGTTTTTGGGCAGGAATTGGAATCTCTCAATGACTAGTTTAGATCTTCTAAAAATTTAGAACAAATTTTGTACTAGGATTCATATGCGCAAGGTGGTGATTTAGTCCTAATATTAGGGTTTGGATAAAACTCAGGTATCCTCTAGTGATTTTTTGTAGCTCCTCTCCTGCCATATTTTTGGGTTTGAAAGCTTGAATTCTAGCCCATAGGTTACTTTATGTGATCTTGCAAGTAAGGTGACAACTTTAACAACTTGGAAACTTTGACAACTTTCTCCAATCTTTCTCTTCAATGGATTTTCAATCTCTAAAATACCTAGATTTTCAATCACACATGTAAAGAGAGAGAGAGAGAGAGAGAGAAAAAAACTTGTTGATTGTTAGGGAATAGGGGCTTTCCTTGGTCAAACCCCGTTTAGGTAATTATTTACCTTATGATGAAACAATGAAACATGAACAATGATACCTTGAATGGTGTCTTAAAGTATAGATCTGCAATCTAACATGAAGTGGCCATGAATAAGGTAGATCTTGATCTTGAACTAGATGTGGAAAAATGCTTAACTTGGATCTTGAATGCTACATCACAATGCTAGCTCAATAACATGCTTGATGCACTATGTCTTTGACATGATGATGGATCTTGAATTGCTGAAATAAAAATATAATACTTTTTCCTTTAATGCTCTTGAATGCTCTATAATTCTCTTGTGAAGTCTTAAGATGCTTGACTCTTGATTGCTTAGTGAAATAATGATTTGAAACCTTGTTTATATAGGAACTTCATCTAATTTATTATTTATTAGATCCCAAATGTAGACATTAATGAAATTTGAATTCAAAACCTTGATTTCCCACTCAAGACCCTAAAAATTCCCAAAATAGGACTCATACACCCAAGGTGGCATATGGGTCCCACCTAGGGGGACCCATACTCGCAAGGTGACGTATGAGTCCCACCCTAGTTTTTCAAGCTAAGGAAATGTCGAGGAGCTAGAAAATAAAGGGTCCTAAGGGCCTATTAATGATGATTTAAAGGTCATTAATGCAAGAGGGATTGAAAATTAGAGTGAAGATGTAAATAAATACATTTTATAACCCTAAATTAATGCAAAATTAGGTCTGTTTAGTTTAAAAGGGCCCTAAACTTAATCTGAATGTGTAAAACACATTACAACACTAGATCAAGGCAATATTAGGTTCATTTCAATCTTAATCATTCACAAATTAAGTGTGAAAAAGGGATATTTTTTCCTACACTACAATTTCAACAAACCTCTTCATATTAGCTTATATTTTTGGCCAAAAATAGTATGCACTTAATTGAGCATGTGTCTTATGTTTCCCAAAATATATTGCCAAAGTACCATTATGTTTCTCCTTCAGTAAGTTCTCTCTAATGGAACGCTTAGAAATGTATAGCTTGTCACCCTTGAACAATAGTCCTTCTTGAAGCATTTAGCCCACCCACAAAATCCTATATTTATTTATAGGATCTTTACAATTGCATAAGTCTCCCTAAATTCTAAATCTTCCTTGTATATTTCTTTCAAGGCTTCAAATTTCAAGATATTCACTTGGGATTCTTGCAAAATAATATTTCTCTTTCTTAATACATTTGCAACTTTGTTAGATTGTCCACTTATATTGTTGATAATAAAAGTAAAAAATTTCAAAATCTCAAACCATTTTACATGCCTTTGACTTAATTTATCTTGACTATTAATAAAATTTAAGGCATGGTTATCAATATACAATACAAATTTTATAGGAATTAAATAATTCTTACACTTCTTTAAATCTTAGACAGTGGCATAAAACTATTTTTCATATGAGGAATACTTCTTTTTCACATCATTAAGTTTCTCACTGAAGTAGGTAGTTGGCCTACCTTCTTGGCTCAAAAGAACACCTATAGAAATCCTACTAGCATCACATTCCACTTTAAAAAGTGCATCAAAATCAAGTAAGGCTGAAAAATGGTGTTTTATGATATTTTTCTTAAGTAATTGAAAGCTTCTTTCAACTGCCTTGATCCATTAGAATAGTTTCTTATTTTCCTTAATTTTTTCCACAATTGGAGCACAAATTCCACTAAAATTTTGTATAAAATTTCTATAGAAGATAGCTAAACCATGGAAGCTTCTTACCTCAAATAAAATTTTTGGAGTAGTCCATTCTATTATGGATTTGACCTCCTCCTTATCTATATTCAATCCTTCTTGTGATATTTAATAAATCCCAATTAAATCACTCTATCTTCATTAAAGTACACTATTAAGATTGATTAGTAATTTCTATTTCTAGAGCTTATTCAATTTACCAATCTGAGATGTCTAAGGTGCTCCTCCTTTGCATGAATATATACTAGAGTATCAAATAAGTACACAATGACAAATTTACCTATGAACTCCATTTATATCTCATTCATCTCATGATAGTTCTTAGGGTGTTTTTCAATCCAAATTGCATCACTATACATTTATAAAGCTCATTATTTATTTTAAATCCTATAATCCACTCATCACCTCTTTGATTCTTATTTTTAATATCATCTTTTTAAATCTATCTTAGAAAATTATCTTTCACCTCTTAAACAATCCATCAAGTCATCAATTTAAGGTAAAGTAAATATATACCTAATTGTTATTTTGTTGATGTCTCTTGAATCTGTACACATTCTCCAAACTCCATCCATATTTGGACCAACACTATTGTAATAGCACAAGGACTCAAACTTTCCCTTACTATCCCTTTGTTTAATAAGTCTTGTACTTGAGTCTTTATTTCTTTATTTTCCTTTGGAGTCATCCTATAAGCTACCTTGTTTGGTAAATTGACCCCTCGAATGAGATCTATATGATGGCTAATGCTTCTCATTAGAGGTTGTTTATTAGGTAAGTCATCCATAATAATATCAACAAATATTGAATTTTTATAAGAAAATTTGTCAACTTTGTGCTAGTAATCACTATTCTTGGTTTTCCAATTAATGCAAAACTTACCTCATAATTTTTTATTTGATGTAAGAATTATTTACCATTGACCATCAACACTTTAGCGCTGACCTCCTTAGCTACATTCTCATATTTCAAAGGTATGAGTGTATGCTTCTTTCCATCTTTTTCAAAGGTGTAAGTATTAATTCTCTCATCAGGAATTTCTCTCCTATCAAATTTCCAAGACCTACCTAAGAAAACATGACAAAAATCCATTGGCATAACATCAAATATCACCTAATCTTTGTAACTCCCTATTTAAATCTCCACTTTCCATTGTTAACTTACTAAAACTTGATGTCCTTTTTGCAGCCAAGACACCTTATATAGATTTGGATGTTTTTTCTTCTATAGGCCTAATTTATCAACCATTTCAATAGGAATAAGGTTGTTTTGATTAGGGGTAAAAAATAGGTTTTGAAGGGGCCCGGAACCCTTTACAAAAGAAGACAACTAATACACAAGAGATCACCAATAAGCATAAATCATCCCAACAACAACAATCTACTACATAAAATAATTCACATACCACCAGCAGCCCAACAGAAGCCTCTTAACAAATTATCATGACAATACAGGCTACAAAGGATATACAAGCATGGGCCCAAAGCCCAGAAACAACCTGGTTTTATCCGAGACCAAAAACCCCACCCAATTTTTGAATGTAAAAATCACCTGAATTGTTAGTACTTCCACTATAATCAATAATAACCTTACAATATTTACCTTTATTCTTGCATGTGGTTACGAATAATTTCTTTCTTTGAGAGAGCTCTTGAATTTCTTTGTTAGGCTTTAGAAAGACTCTTTTCATGAGTAATGACTCTCCAAACTAAAGTGCATCTTCATAAATAAGTGATATTGCATTCTCCTCTTCATCTTCAATAATATGTGCACTCCCTTCATTTGTTGTACGATTCTATAGACATTCATAATATCAATGACCATATTTATTACATTTAAAATATTTTCCTAAAAACTTTCTACTTTTACCTCTTTACTAAGTTCTACCTATAAAATAATCATTGCCTCTTAGCAATTGATTATATTAGCTATTGGCCTATTCTTTTTTAAATTTCAGTTCACCTCTACCACTTTGTGTTAGATGCATAAGACAACTAAGAAGGGGGAGGGTTGAATCAGTTGTACATTAAAACATTCAATCCCTCATAAACTTTTAAACCCTTATCAAAATTTAAACCCTTAATAAGAATTTGTAGAATGTAAACATTTGAAACAACAATGCAAACATAACAAAAAAGAACACCAGATTTACATGGGGGAACCTAAGTATGGAAAAATCATAGTGAGGATAAGCTCACATATATATGAATAACAACACCAAATATAATTAGGCTCACTGCCAAGGGCTCACTACCCAATAAAGAAGAAAGGCTCATTGTTGGGTGGCTCACTGCCAAGAAGAAAGAAGAATAGAAGAAATTGTTGTAGAGAGATTCACTATCTCAGAGAAACAAGAAGAATCCACCACTGCAACTCTATTCCATTCAAAACATTTGGCTCACTATCTCCATAAACTTCAAACACATTAAGAATGAAGACACCTTCTATTCACTACATCCAAATTCGTAGGAATTAAGATCAGACTCAAATCACCAAACTTGATTAAACTCACATCTCACCACACGTTACAGTCATCTCCAACAATTCACCTTGAATTTATACCATCCATGACCTAAACAACCTTAATTAGGTTGACCTTAATGAAATGTATGCACCTCAAATGTGTAAGACCAAAATAGGTCAACACTAAACACTTACGTGATGTGAAGGAATACCATGCCATAGGTTAATTAGGACCCAAATATACATCAAAATTTAGCAATACGCTTCCACATTTGAACAACAAGCAATCTCTGCGATTAGTGCTAGCACACTAGGTTAGATAAACCTAACAAGCAACCATATGCACGCCTCTCTAGGTCTGAAAAAATATGTGGACCACAAAGAAACACTCCACAACATCCACACAATATCCTAGAATATTTTGGCATCAACATACTACATTGCAACACTATTGCAACCACCTAAAATAAAGAATACTTTCATTCTGTACAACTAGACACACTTCTACTGAACTTCAACACATCAATCAAGATTATGGAGTTACTCAATACTCAAAACTCCAAGGGAAGATAAATAAATATAATAAAATCATGTTCCCAAATCCACAAGACAAGAAATGTAATTGGGGAGAAATGTGAAGCAATCTCATTTCTCCCAAACAACATTCTTCACAGACGAACACACTATCAAATGCAACTTTCATTGTCACACAATTCAAAACCTAAAACTCTAGATTAACACCTCTAATCAACACATTCAAATTGCACAAGAATATCTTCAACCATGAAGAAATGCAAAGAACAACACTGAACACACTTGTTTTACACTACACACTCTTTTATTCAAATTTTCTCAAAAGAACTTGGAAACCAAGTGAACTAGTTGCATTAGCAACACCACAAACATCTCTTCAACATAATTACAATACTTGCAATGTATAAAAATCTCCCCATCTACAGTATCTTCTTAACACCATAATAGATTTTGACATCAATGAAAGCACTAAAGACAACATAGTGCAACACACTCACTACTAACATCAATGACAACACTACAACAATCTTCCTGATCATACTGGAGGTTAACATCAATGACAACACCTACAACATGCTTGCAAAAATCTCCCCCTTTGTCATTGATGACAACACCAACTCTAAAAAACCATCAACAACAAAAATAACTCTACATCAAGCAACACTCCCTCTTTCTAGGGAATCTCTTACACTTATTTTCTTTGTATCTTTTAGACACTATTCTCTCCCTCTTTGTATTCTTCCCCTTATCATGAGGATTTCTTCAAACATCACTCTCCCCGTATGATTTTCATATCATACTCTCCCCTTTAACATCAATGGAAAAGGACAACATCTTTCCCTTTGAAAACACTTGCACACTTCTCTTTAGGAAACATCAGCTAGCTACTTCTCTCTCTCCACTACTCTTCTTCATATAATTCTCACTACTGCACTTACTACATTTCTCATTCTTCACTACTCTTACTTTTCATCTATCTCTACCCCTTAGGGGCATAATATATTCTCCCCTTGACTATACCAAAAAAAAAAAACTAATACCTAATCCCCTTGAGAGGTAGTCTTTATCATCAGTCTAGGACAAAGAAAGTATCTTGAATGCTCACCTCAATAAATGTGCCAACTTATGCATCTACTTGAAAGGAGGGGCAGTAACCCCTAACTTTTGTTCGAGATACTCAAATATATCTTTAGGAAGAGCCTTGGTGAAAATATCTACAACTTGATCCTTTGTAGGCACATACTCCATCTTCACCTCATTCTCTACAACATTCTCCCCTAGAAAGTGTCGACACTGGAAATGGATGCTTCACTTCCTTGTTCACAAAATGGATACAAGGAGAGGGATCCGATTTTGCAATATTCACATTCAAGGACTCTTTAGAGATCTCAACCCAATGAAGGATGTGAGAGATATGACTATAAGGTATCCTTGGAGATAATTGAGACAAGAAAAGGGTTCACCACCAACTGTAAACTTGGAAAATACAAAAAAAATTGAAAACACAGTGTGATATGCAAAAATACCTAAAAATCGAATTAGAATGTAACAAAAAATTATGAAACTAGAAATGTGCACTTAGAAAACTAAAGGAGGCAGAATGGAGGTTTGGAATTCTGAAAAAAGTATTTTTTATGTTGGTTGCAACTCATACGCCAAGGTGGGTGAATCAATCTAGTTTTGGGAAAACTATGCCAAAACAAGTTTCGAACAAGTGAGTACTTAGATCTAAAAAAATCTTGTTTAGGCTTGGGTAGTGGGACTCATTTTCCAATAGTGGTGAATCAGTCCACTTCTGGATTTCTGGAAATTCAAAACAAGATTTTGTAGCTCTCAGTTTGCTCTGATGTACTTGATATAGATCTGGGTCTGAAACTACAAAATTCAACCTATAGTCCTTCTACAAGGCTTGTTTGCAACTTTGACAAATTTGAATTTCTTTGACAACTTGATGACCACTTTTCCAATCTTTCTCTTTGATAAATCTACAACCTAAATGGACTACAAATCACATGCAAAGAGAGGGAAAATGTTGTGGGGTTAGTGAATAGGGGTTTGCCTTGGTCAAACCCCTTGTTGGTAATTAAACCCTTGAAATAAAATGAAATAGAATAGAGAATGATGAATGAACAAGTAATGATGTTGCAACTAACCAATTCCTTATAATAAAGTGCTACAAACATGTAAGTGATTGCTCCAATGGATGTATACTTTGAATCTTGCTTGAAGTTGATGCAATACTTGCTTGAATCACACAATCCTACATCACAAATGTTAGCTCTAAAAAAACATGATGAAAATAATATTTGACATGATGAATGACACTTGAAGAAGCTCTTGAATGCTTGAAAATATTCCCTTGAAATTCCTTGAATACTCTTATGAATTCTCAAATTCTCTTGTAAACTATATGCATGAATACTTGAATTCTTTATTAGGTAGGATGAAATGAGAGAAAGGGCCTTGTATTTATACTCAATTATGCAATAATTCCCAAAATTACAACACTATAGGCCAACCTAAGATCTTGTAGAATAAAAACTCGCCAGAATTTTAAATAAAATTTGAATTTTGAGTTAAAGGGGACTCATTCGCCACCCTGGGCAAATGGGTCCCACCTAAGGGGACTCATTCGCCCATAATAGCGAATGAGTCCCACCTTAGGAATTTAAGGTGGGTTTCAAGATTTTGATGCTTTAAATGTTACATGTCAAGATTATTCTCAAAAATACACATAAATAAGGCTTGTGGATGCAAAATGGGTCCAATTAAAGCATAAGAAATCCCAATTATTAATGAAAGACCTAGGAAAGTGTGAAAGTGTGTTACAACACTTTACAACACTTTGAAATAAGAATTGGTAAATGATGAAAAGAGGTTATTTAGGTGAAATACATTAACAAGACCCTGGAAAAGTGTGAAAGTATGTTACAACACTTGGGTAAGTTACCATTTAAGTCTTTTTTAGTTCACGAGGGCCTGAGACCTAATGTGAATATGTTATCCACACTACAATATTAAATCAAGGTAATATTAATCCAAAATCACAAGGAGAGCCCAAAAGAGTCAAAAAACTTAGTAGAAGGGTTACTTTTTCGGTGACCACATTAAGCCCTCACTTTAGTGGGAGGATTAACTTAGTTCAAACTCACACTAAAGTAGACAAATTTTCATCAAGAGTGATTCAAATGTACCAACACTAGCAAGATGGGATGACAATGATCAAGAGGGGTGACCAAGCCCCCAGGATCAGGATCCCATGTCAAACGAACATAAGCACAAAGGAACACACATGAAAATGATATCAAGAACAACAAGGTTGATCATACAATGCCAAAGATGAAGAAGAGAAAAGGTGAAATAAAAAGAATCAAATCAAGCTTTGACCATTTTTCCAACATGATGTGGATCAGATCTAGGTTGTTTGTTCGAAAAACACATACTCACTCTAAGGCAACATAAATCATGGTTGTACACCAAGTGAGAAGGCCTAAAAGGTGAGAAACATACACTGATGGTTGGTATGCACTCACACACACACAAGTGGCTATGAGGAAAGTCATGCATCAGAATGGGCTTTTCGCTCAACCATACCAAAGTTATGCCTCCTAATAACTTTAATAAGGTGCCACAAAAAAATGACTTTTTGAGCTTCATAAGACAAGAAAACTTTGTATGCTTGGAGCTCATGAACAAATGTGATGGATACATAGGCATGCAAGCTTTGTTATGCAAGGTGGCCATATAACAATAAATGCAAAATGCAACATGCAAATAATGTTCAAAGGAGTCTTGCTTAGTTCATGCGTGGTATTAACTTAGGGAATAGTGTGCCTAATGTCTCCAAGAGAGGACCGATCAAATGAAAAATGCAAATAAGAAGAAAGACATGAGAACCAACTAGGAAAGCCCTATGTCAAGTCATATGTTTCCAAGTAAAGTTGCATCATGCGAGAGAAAAAGAAAAGAAAAAGGATTGCCCCCAAAATGGAAAGACCAAATGCATAAGGGATCTATGGATTTGGGGTCAGTATGTTCTTTGATATAATTTTTTTAGAGAGCTCAGAACTGTCATCATTCCCCAAATACACATAGAATTGGAAGAATGACACAAAGAGAGTGAAAACAAAGAAAAACCTTTTGGGTCAACATGGAAGAGACATAGGGTGTCTTGACACCTTGCATAATCCCTAAAAGGAAAACACAAGAAAAAAGAAAAAGAAAAAGAAAAAGGAAAAAGCTTTTGGGTCAACATGAAGGATACATGAATGTCTCGATGCCTTGCATCATCCCCAAAAGGAAAACAAAAGAAAATTATAAAGATAAAATGAAAAGGAAAAGAAAAAGAAAGCCTTTTGAGTCAACATGAAAGAGACATGAATGTCTCAATGCCTTGTGTCATCCCCAAAAGGAAAACACAAGAAAAAGATAAAGATAAAATGAAAAGGAAAAGAAAAAGAAAGCCTTTTGGGTCAACATGAAGGAGACATGAATGTCTTGATGCCTTGCGTCATCCCAAAAAGGAAAATACAAAAAAAAAAGATAAATATGAAAAGGTGAAAGTGATGCACAAAATAGAGAAGAATGAAGGTACAAATAGAGGAATGTCACAAAGAGAGAGAACATCAAAAAAAATGTCACGAGGGATCACATTACGCACATGCAAGCACACAAAAGAAAAAAGAAAAGGAAAAATAAAATGAAAAAGAATAGTAAGGAAAATGCAAGTCAACCTATGACCAAGTCATCTACCTCCCAATCTCAGTCTGTATAAGCAGAAGGTAGATCACAAACTGAAGGGACAATGACAAATGCATTACTAGGACAAGGCTAGCAATTGCTTTCCCCCATTGAGTGTGAGAAAAGAATGAGTTGAGGTAGGTGATGGGAAAGTTCATGTAATAGTGAGAAATGTAACATTCTATAGCTATTACATGAAAATGAGTAAGAGAGTATATTATTCAATCACTGGATAGCAATTATTTCCATCAAAGTGATACTTGCTCAATATTTCTTTCAATGCATGACACTAATCCTTACTATATCCAAGAACTCGATGATATGCACAATGTGGAACTTTTGTATCTTTAGGATATAGCACAAGTCAGTTCATAGGTGGTAATAATATTAATCCTTGGTTAAGAAGAATTTGTAAGTTTCATTCACTTTTAGGTGGTGGGCGAGGAGACTTTAGTTTTTCTAACTTGTAAGGCCACTTGTGTTTGCTAGATTCACCCTTTTCTCTAATTGAAGGAGGAGGACCTAAAGTGATCCTCTCATCCTTGTCATTGGTATTAATTAATGGTTGTTCTCAAGGAAGGAGGACATTTAGATTGAGAGGGGAATCAAAGATCACTGTGCCATCATCTTGAAGCCTTAGATATTCTCTAGGAGGCTTGTTGTTATGAGAGGGATCTTGTTATCCTAACCCCTTTGTGTTTTCATCCATCTGTGTTTTCTATAGAAGTTAATGAATTTCATGCTCACTTGTATCACATCCTTGTTTTCTCAAGATAGTGAAACCTTTTCCATATGTTTCTTCAAGATTGATGGGCGTGTTTGTTACTTTGTTATCATAAAATGGTTGAGTGTTTGCTTGTCTAAAGGAACCAGGTTCACCTATTGTATGGAACTTAGATTCAACTTGTGTTTCAAGATGTAAGTAACCAAGCGTCTCAAGAGGTGGTATTGTAGGAGGATTTGGTTCGTGCATATATGGATAGAAGGATGATTTGGCCTCAAGGTTATCAATACAATCATTTAGGAACCTATTCATGATGTCATAATCTTCTCCAATGATGTCAACATCATGAAGAGGACACGCATTAGGAGTTCAAGGAGCATGAGTGAGTTCAATGTCATTAGGGTCATTTCCAAAGACACAACTTGAAACATCCACTAAGGAATTTAATGACATCCAAAGCTTGCTAAAGCACATATCCATGATGTAAGTTTCAGAGTCTAAATTATGCAATAATGTTGTAAATGCAATTTTAATTTTAAGCAATGCACAAGATGACTGAAATTAAGCTAAATGCAATGAATTGAATGAAATATAAATTCTACAAATAGAAACAAAAAAGTAACAACAACAAATAGGAACTTAGAAAATGAAGATTAAATTCCAGAAAATGCAATGAAAATATGCAATGGGACTGATTTTCCCAAGGTAGAAAATGAGTCCTAGTACTAATTTTTTTTAAAAAATTTAGAATTTTTTAATTGAATTTTATGCTTTTTATGTTTTTTGATGCTAATCTGAGATAAAAATGTAGAATTTTACTGATTTTAAATGAAATTAAATGCAATAATACAAGCTAAATGATCTTTTCACTAATGCAAATTTTGAAACCCTAGAATGCAAATTAAGTTAATGCAAAATGCGATGCAATGTTAGTACAAGCTAAATATAGAATGTAAATGCACTCCAAATTAGAATTATGATGTTCAAAACTCAGGTTCACCAAAATTTGGACACTGGAAATGGATGCTTCACTTCCTTGTTCACAAAATGGATACAACGAGAGGGATCTGATTTTGCAATATTCACATTGAAGGACACTTTAGAGATCTCAACCCAATGAAGGATGTGAGAGATATAACTATAAATTATCCTTGGAGATAATTGAGACAAGAAATGGGTTCACCACCAACTGTAAACTTGGAAATTACAAAAAATTTGAAAACACGGTGTGATATGCAAAAAGACCTAAAAATGCAAGTAGAATGTAACAGAAAATTATGAAATTTGAAATGTGCACCTAGGAAACTGAAGGAGGCATAATGGATGTCTAGAATCTTGAAAAACCTATTGTTTATGCTGACTATGACTTATATGCCAAGCAAGGAAAATCAGTCCAATTTTAGGAAAATTATGCCAGAATAGGTTTCGAATAAATGGGTACTTAGATCTGCAAAAATCTTATTTAGGCCTAGGAAGTGGGACTCATTTTCCAATAGTGGTTAATCAATCCACTTTGGTATTTCTAAAAATTCAAACTGAGATTTTGTAGCTCTCAATCTGCTCGGTTGTTCTTGATACAAATCCGGGTCCGAAACTGTAAAATTTAGCTTGCAATCCTTCTCGAAGGCTTGTTTGCAACTTTTACAACTTTGAATTGCTTTGAAAACTTGATGGCCACTTTTCCAATCTTGATCTTTGATAAATCTACATTGTAAACCTACAAATCACATGCAAAGAGAGGGGAAAATATTGTGGGGTTAGTGAATAGGGGTTTTGTTCAAACCCCTTGTTGGTAATTAAACCCTTGAAATAAAATGAAATAGAATAGAGAATGATGAATGAACAAGTAATGATTTTGTGACTCACCAATCCCTTGTAATAAAGTTTTGCAAACATGTAAGTGATGGCTCCAATAGATGTAGACTTTGACTCTCACTTGATGTTGATGCAATGCTTGCTTGAATCACACAATCCTACATCAAAAATGTTAGCTCTAAAACAACATGATGCAAACAATCTTTGAAATGATGAATGACACTTGAAGAAGCTCTTGAATGCTTGAAAATATGCCCTTGAAATTCCTTGAATGCTTTTATGAATGCTCAAATACTCTTGTAAACTATATGCATGAATATGTGAGTGCTTGATTAGGTAGGATAAAATGAGAGAGAAGACCTTGTATATACTCAATTATGCAATAATTCCCAAAATTAAAACACTACAGGATGACCTTAGATCTTGGAGAATAAAAACCAGCTATAATTTTAAATAAAATTTGAATTTTGAGTTAAAGGGGACTCATTCGCCACCCTGGGTGAATGGGTCCCACCTAAGGGGACTCATTCGCCCATAATGGTGAATGATTCCCACCTTAGGAATTTAAGGTGGGTTTTGGGATTTTCATTCTTTAAATGAGATTTGCCGGGATTATTCTCAAAAATACACATAAATAAGGTTTGTGGATGCAAAATGGGGCCAATTAAAACATAAGAAAGCCCAATTATTAATGAAAAACCTAGGAAAGTGTGAAAGTGTGTTACAACACTTTGAAATAAGGTTTGGTAAATGATGAAAAGAGGTTACTTAGGTAAAGTGCATTAACAAGACCCTAGAAAAGTGTGAAAGTGTGTTACAACACTTTACAACACTTAGGCAAGGTACCATCTAAGTATTTTTTAGTTCACAAGGGCCCAAGACCTAATGTGAATATGTTATCCACATAATAGCATTAAATCAAGGCAATATTAAGCCAAAATCACAAGGAGGGTCCACACGAGTTAGGAAAAGTAGAATGGTTTCTTTTTCAGTGACCACAAAAAGTGATATTGGATAGAGATATGTTTTATTCTTGAATGCATTATTGGGTTCTTTGAAATATCGATAGCACTTATATTATCAAACAAGATAGAAATAGATTCATCATATGATGCTCTAATATCCTTCAATATTTGCTTCATCCATAACACCTGTTTGTAGCATGATGTTTTTGCAATGTACACTACCTCTACAGTAGATAATGATATTGAATCCTACTTCTTACTCAACCAATAAATGAACTTGAGATGTAGAGTGTTTGTGTTTATGGCTCTAGTGTTGATTCCTCAATAGGTATCGATGCTAGAGGCTCCAGTGATGTGGGTGTTGGTGGTCCTTCTAGAGGTCCCTTTATTCATACCTCTTCTATTGATATAGTGCTTAATGCTCTACTACAAAACATGAGGCACATGTGAAATTAATTAGAAAGTTTGACCAGTTCTTCCCATCCTATGTTCTAGCCTTTCCATCATTATAGTCCTCTTTCCATTTCCATTATCAACATCCCTATCCCTCAGGGGTGGAAATCCCTAAGTTGAAAAGTATAATGGCTATATGGACTCATGGATGTATGTCTTATCCTTCAATGTGCTATATACTAATTTCTTTCATAATGATGCTTTGTTGGCTAAGTTATTCCTGTGTTCTCTCAAAGACACTACCTTGTAATGGTATTCTACTTTACATGAAAATTATATTTTCTCTTTTGACCAGCTATTCAACCAATTTCTCCAATAGTTCCAAGCCAAAATCAGGTCTAAGATCACCTTCAATGATCTCTCATTCGATGTAAGCATAGAACCCATGAGAAGTTGACTGGCCTTATAGCTTGGTATTAGGCTATTTTTGCTCAAATTTCCTATCCTTTTCCTAACTCTGATATTCAAAAGGTTCTTATTGGGAACTTCCAACCTATGCTGCAAGAGCAATTTATTTTAATGAAGTTTCCTTTTTTGCATTTGTGTGTTTCTTTGAGAGAATACCATAAAGCAGTTGTTCAATATGGGGAATCATCCTCACACTCCTCTCAAGATGGCTTGTTGGTTGTGACAGTCTCAGGGAAGAATAAGGCCATGATTTACGTGGTCTTTGCTCTATCTAATAAAAATAATATAAGACAACAAAAATTTCACTAAATTATCAAAATGATACACTAGTGTCCTACAAAAATTATTAAAAGATAAAGTTATAACATTTCTTGAGATTTGACCATTGTCTAAGCCATATCCTTAGTGGTACAACTCCCAAAAGTTCTAGCAATTCCATTATGTTGTTGGATATGATACCGAGATATGTGTGCTCTTACATCATGTGATTCAAGACCTTGTCGATAACAAGACCATCTACCTCAATGGTAGAAATTAGAATTCTAAAAAATATATATCCAAGCCCAACAAACAACTACATATATACATAGATCCATCCCCATCGCACTCTATGAACTTGGTCACTCCTTCGTCTGCTTTTGATCCTGCCCCATCTAAATATGTGAATGTGGTCTCAATCAATCATATTCATCTTTCAAAATATGTGGATTATGCTCCTAATATTGCATTCACCTCACATGATTTTCCCTTAAACAAGGAGACCTCTCCATTGTATGTTCCCACTCGAATCGATAGTAACATCATAACTGGTGTTATGGTTGACCCATCGAGCTAAGTAAATTTTATCATAGAGGAGGCCTTGTTTATCAAAAATTTGCATGAGGAGAAATATGATGAGTCATAGGTCACCCTTTGCACTCATAATGGGTCTTGTATCACCCCTATGGGCTATATTTGTTTGTCAGTTTTAGTTGGTCCTAAGTTTGTGGATGTTCCATTTGTTGTGATCTCATTATCAGACTTATTTAGAGAAAGGATGGGCATCCCTTGGCTAGAATATATGAATACATGATGATGGTGCAGTACCACAAACCTCTCAACCAAAACTCAACTTGACAAAAACACAACCAAATCTTGTTGTCCTAGCAACTAGGACTCATCCTCCATTCACAAAAATCTTAATTTCAAGGTCCACCAAACTTAGATAAAGGCATAAAATTCTTGTATATTCTTCAAAACTCTTAAAAAAACATTAGAATAATAGACTGAAACCCAATTCCCAACCTTGACATCTCAAACATGAGAACTTTCCAAATGGACTGTCCTAACCAGCCTAATTTGGCTTCCTTTGATCAATCAATTTTTGACATACAACAAAAAAGTCTCCCTTCAACTCTTAACTAGGTTCAGAGGCCTATAATACTTCATAATTGAACCCTCTTCAAATTATTTTATGGTCACTCAAGACGAAAGACTACAAAGTTTACAAATATTGTCCTATTTAGGACTGTGTCAACTCTGCCATGACAGGGCAATCATCAATATATGACTCAAGACTCATTATTTTACCAAACCTAATTAGACAAGGGTTCTAACTACACCCATACACCCTTAAAAAATAATATTATGCAAGGATTCATATCCCACTATCAAAATTCATTAAGACACCCCTATACACTGTTTTCCAGTCTTTTTCCCACCATTTATAGACTAGGGCATCATTAAATCAGCCCAAAACATTAACCAAAAACTCTGAAACTTTAATATCTTTTAAAATACACTTTAATCTTTCATCTCACCAATCTAAAGGTGATTCCCGTAGTGGAATTGAGAGAAACTTAATTTTAAGTGCCCACTATTTACCCTAGTGGAGGCTTTTACCCACCTGGACTAAATTGCCAATATCTTTCACAAATATTAATGGATTTAAATGAAACCAAGTGAAAAATAAAATATATTCATAGATATTTAACTATCAATGGAGGAGGAGAGTTTTTGAGCATAAAATATGGTCGTACAATGGCTTGAAACTATGAAAATGTTCAAAAATAATAGAAAATCTAAAATTTTGATTAATCTCCACACTCCTAAATCATTCTCCAACCTTCCTCAAAGTATGTGAGGCTACAAAATTTCTTTATAAATCCAATCCAATACCTAAAACTAACTCTCCAACTACCTTGACCCTTCACATTCCTTCATTTTTCTTTTTGTTGCATTTTTTCAATTTTGCATTGACAACTTTTGTCAATCTTTCAACTTTAACATTTAATGCCCAATGACCTTAAAATGACTATATAGACCCTAAAACAAACTTCAAATGGCATAATATACCTTATTACAACCTTAGGACATCATTTTTACATCAAAACCTAGAAATTTCTTCATGGAGGCATGTTCATGAAAGGGTGCACCTGCACCATTCTCTTCGGCTAAAAAGAATTCCAAGTCATCTTGGATTGAATGTACCAAGCCTTATCATTAATTCTCCTCCTTGTAGTATTTTATGCCCTGCAACGTTCATCTTTACCTTTGGTTTGAGTTGGTCAATGCCAACATGCTTCCATCTTGTCTTATCTATGTGAATCTGCTTATTCATGCCCTGAAATGTTCCAATCTCCTTTTGTCCCTCTTTATACTACTGCATCTTGATCTACAATTTTTTCCCTATCCAAAATATTAGCATAACAAAGAAATGATACACTATTGCTACCACAATACCTCCATATTTCTTCAACTCTTTTCAAATCTCCAAGACCAATTCATCCTTGATCATTTCTTCATCCAATCTTGACACCAACTCAATATCTCCTTCCTATGAGATTAGGTCCTTGATCTTTGCTATATCTTCACCTTCATGCTTGGGAATGGTTGCACCATCTTCAGCCTTGAATTCTTCTTCTGCATCTTGAAACTCTTCTTCTTTCTCTTTCATCTTCATTTTTCTTCTCCTTTTGACTATCTTCTGAATGGGCCATACCACTTTCTTTTTCACTGTCAAATTCCAATTGAATGCTTGTCTATACAACTATTCCATCTCCATTTGGAACTCAAATTCTACTCTTTCTATGGCTTTAGTTCTGCCATCTCTTTCTCTATTTGCCTCTTCTCTTTTCTCTTCCTCTCTTTTTTTTCTTTCTTTTGTAACTTTGATACCTGCAAATGCCTCTTCAAAAAATCCATCTTCACAAGCAAGTATCTCCTTGCTTCCACTTCACTTTGCCTCATCTAGGCAATCAGATTCTCTCTTCAACTTGCACACACAACACACAACCACTAACACAAACTCTTTCTCTACCCTGACCTTTATGAGCTTTGATACCATACTAATGACAATGCATGACCACAAACCTATCAACCAAAACTCAACTTGACAAGAACACAACCAAATCTTGTTGTCCTGGCAACTAGGACTCATCCTCCATTCACAAAACTCTTAATTTCAAGACACCAAACTGAGATAAAGGCATAAAATTCTTGTAGATTCTTCAAAAAATTTAAAACAACATTAGAATAATAGAGTCAAACTCAATTTCCAACCTTGACATCTCAAACATGAGAACTTTCTAAATGGACTATCGAAACCGGCCTAATTTGGCTTCCTTAGATCAATCAATTTTTGACATACAACAACAAAGTCTCACTTCAACTCTCAACTAGCTTCAAAGGCCTATAAGACTTCATCATTTAACCCTCTTCAAATTATTTATTGGTCACTCAAGATGAAAGACTAAAATCTTTACAAATACTATCCTATTTAGGACTGTGTCAACTCTGCCATGACAAGGAAGTCATTAATATATGACTCAAGACTCATTATTTTACCAAACCAAAATAGATAAGGGCTCTAAATATACCCATACACCATTAAAAAACAATATTACACAAGAAGGACTCATATCCCATTGTCAAAACTCATTAAGACACCCCTGTACACTATTTAACAATCTTTTTCCCACCATTTACATACTATGGCATCATTAAATCGGCCCAAAACATTAACCAAAAACTCTGCAACTTTAAGATATTTTAAAATACACTTTTATCTTTCATCTCACCAATTTTTAGGTGATTCCCACAATGGAATTGAGAGAAACTTAATTTTAAGTGCCCACTATCTTACCCTAGTAGAGGGTTTTACCCACCTGGACTAAATTGCTAATATCTTTCACAAATCTTAATGGATTTAAATGAAACCAAGTGAAAAGTAAAATATATTCATAGGGATTTAACTATCAATAGAGGAGGAGAGGTTTTGAGCAAAAAATAAGGCCCTACAATGTCCTGAAACCATGAAAATGTTCAAAAATAACATAATATCTAAACTTTTCATTAATCTCCACACTCCTAAATCATTCCCCAACCTTCCTTGAAGTATACAAGGTTACAAAATATCTTTATAAATCCAATCCAATGCCTAAAACTAACTCTCCAACTACCTTGACCCTTCACATTCCTGGGTATGTGCAGGATCATCATGGAAAAAATAGGCCCTTAAGTGGCAAAAAAAATTTAAAAAACAGAGTCAGGCAACTTGATGTAAAAATTTGAATAAGTTATCTATATTATTTCAAAAATATGTAAGAATAGAATCTATAGAAAATTGAATATAGTTTCTAAACTACTAGGTTTATTTAAAATAAATAAATCTATTTGGCAAAAATTTGAAATTTCAATGCGAGTACTTAAATTTTAGGGAAAAATAAGTAGGTGTCGTCTAACCACCCTAACCACAATAAAATGATAATATTTTTTTATAATATTTTAGATATAAGTAGAGGAATCATGTCGGATGTGATGCATATTTTTGTAATTATTTTCCAATTAAATAATTAATTATGATTTTTTATTACAACTTTTAAAAAATATAAAACTTATGTCTAACCACCTTGACTGGTCAAAACTTCATCAAATTCAATTTCTTTGTTTTAATCCTATAGTATAAGCATAGAATTATGTTTGATTCAAAGAATGTGACATTGTTTGAAAGATATAGATGTTTTTCAATCAGCCTATCAATCAGGACTTTAGTCGTAATTCAAATAGAAAATGAATAATAATTATTTATTAAATTCAAAGTAAAGCATCATTTATATTGGTGGAAAGTTGAGAATCTCCTTTAAAAACCCTTTTCATTTCATCAATTTTGGGTAAAAAAAAGTTTTCATTCACATACCCATCATATCACCACTTTCTGGCCCATCACGATCCTGCAAATACCCTCCTTCATTTTGCTTTTTGTTGTATTTTTACAATTTTGCATTGACAACTTTTGTCAATTTTTGCAACTTTAACATTTAATGCCCAATGACCCTAAAATGACTATCTAGACCTTAAAACAAACTTAAAATGGCATAATATACCTTATTACAACCTTAGGACATCATTTTTACATCAAAACCTAGAAGTTGCCTCATGGAGGCATGTTCATGCAAGGGTGCACCTGCACCAATACATTCGCTACTATAATCCATAAATTCCTGAAGTATCCCCATGAGGGTACCGTGCATGTTTCCCAAGTCATTGGATACAAGCCACCGATAGCACATGGGGACTTCTCCCTCGACTATTGTTTTCCTGCCCTAGTCAGACCCATCCCTTCTAAGGGAGATCTCTTGTATCAGGCTTAATCCAAGTACAAGATTGGGATCTAAATGTCAAAAGGTGGTTTTCCTCGGTTGCCCTATGTTGTTTATTTGAAGGCCTGTGTGTGTCCATGACATCAAGCTTCGTCATCTACCCCTCCAAAGGGGAATAAAAAGTTTTTTTTTTCCTCAAGCCTTCCCCTTCTAGTTCCTTTATTTCATCTTTTGCACCTCCTATTTTTGCTTCTTAGCCCTTAGTGCATCCTCTATTATTACTCCTATGCATATCAAAAGAAAAGAAAAGACACCCATAATGTGGAATTCAAAGCCCCAAGTTTCCTAGCTTCTTGTCTTACCCACGGTGCCCTAACCCGCCCTATATGACAATGGAAATTTTTTTGTGGGGTTGTTCATGTGTGTCATCCTTTGTGGCCTCTGCATGTTCTTCCACTACCTCTAGGGTGAGGCATGGGAATATACTAGGTACCAATATGCCTCTTTATGTTTCTTCTTCCATATCTCTTGCTCCTCTTGCTACTCCTAAGGAGTCTCCCCTTCCCCCAATAATGATTGTGGAGGTTTTTCTTGTGGTAGAGCAAGAGCCCCCCTACCTCTTCTCAAGTCCTTCCTTTTAGTACCCATAGCCCATGTAACCAAACTACATGTGAGCATAAGCACTGATGAAAGGCTCTAGCTAAGGATCCAATAGCTTTATAGAAGAGTAGGGAGGATCCTCTTGTTTCTATTTTTTCTCCTGCTTCTTTTGTGGTTTCTTTTGCTCCTTTTTCTTCTGCTCTAGTTCCCATCACCTCTGTACTTCCAACTTCATCTACAGATCTCGATGAACCTCACCTCAAAAGGGTGTAGGTGCTCATCACTCCTTTGGTGGATCCTCTGCAGTCTCTTCCTAACATCCCTCCATTCTCATAGCCCATCGACATGCCTCATACAAAGGTAGTGTCCTTTGTGGCTTTGTCACCTTCTTCTACTTTCAATTCTTTTGAGGATGACCTTGCTTTGTGTGAGGGTCATAAGAAATCCTTGTATCTTATGGATTCTGGTTCTTCTTTGGCTTGTGTCAACCTTGTGATAGAGGTAGCCCCTGCATCTCTAGAGTTATTCATTGGTCCTCTTCTTGAGGTTATTCATGACTCCCACATGTCCTATCCTCTCCTTGCTTAGTTAACGTGTGGCACTCTTGTCAAATGCATGTTCAACTAGTTGGAGGATATCCTAACTCTATCATAGATCTTTGAGAGATTAGCAATTCTAGTCTCACAAGAGCTTGATGAAGAGGACCTTGATGTTCCCTCTTCCTTGGCCCTTGTTACAAGTGATTCAGCTAACACATCCCTTGTTATCCCTCCCCTTCATGCTCATCCTCCCTCCCCCTATAATGATCTAGATTGGGAGCAGGATGACCTGTTGGTGGACTTGGATTAGGGTGGTGCATCTTCTACATCAATAGATTATATTTGTGTGTTTATTTTTGTTCCCTTGTAATTGTTTGTCTATGTATTATGATTTTGCTTGGATGACCCTTGCAGGTGCTTGGATGCAAGCATGAGAATCTGTTGTAACTTTCTTCTATTTGTTTCATCATTCTTCTATGTGTTGTAAATATTTTTTTTCACACTTGAGACCATGTAAATCATTGGGGGCATTTAGGTCTTCTTCCATGTTGATCTGATTTTTTATTTTTTATTTTTCTTCATGTGCTCTTCTTCATGTTTTGATACATTTGGGGATTGATGACATTTCATACGTATATTAAATTATATCTATCTATATCTATGAGAAATTCTAACCCTAAATTATCATATCCCCCTATTGATTTCTTTGTCTCTTCTTATCTTTTTGTTGATGTTGTGGATTTTATGTGGTGTCCCTTGCATGTGACAACATTCCATGAATAAATCTCACCATGTATTTGGTGGCATGACATCTCTTGTATTTCTTCTCTACTTAGAATGATGTGTGCTCCTCTACATAACACACATCATTCTAAGGGGGGCTTTAATATTTGCTTAATCTTCAACAAGGAGTATTCTTTCAAAAGGATTCCTTGCTGAAATTTCTTTCAAAAAAGATCCCTTGATGAAAGAATCCCTTGTTGAAAAATCCATTTTCACAAAGGGAGTATTCTTTTAAAATAATTCCTTAATGAAAAATCTCTCAAAAGGAGCATCTAGCTTGGAGGCAACCTGACTAGACTTATTTTTTGTGACTATCCTACAACGTAGTTTGTAGCAGCCATAGTCCTACATGCTTGTCATATGGACTCTAGCCATGCTAGCCATACCTATCAGTGTTTTCTTATATCTAATTAGATTGTGTCTTATGATTGTGTCTATTATTTTTTTCTTTTTCACCTAACATGTTTGTCTATAGATAACATGTTTCTGGTGAGATTGCATCTACCTTTGCAGGATCGAAGACCCATGTCCTCTTTGTATTTTGGTAAAGCCCCCTTTCACATCAAGGTATGTTGGGTCAAGGGACTGCTTCCTCTCCTTTTCAATGTATTCACTTCAATCTCTTTCTACTTTAGCTCACATATTCTCGCTAAAGTGGGGGAAAAATGTTGAGGCATAAAATTGCACCCTAGTGCAATTTCCCACAGTATACCCTTACTTTAGCCTTATAACATTGATAATACAAAAATCCCATGACCTTAAGCCCTTTGTCTTATCCATGCTTTGGAATTTTTCATCACTAGAGGGAATTTTGAATAGGATTCTTTTGCATTGTACAGACATCTACACACTATGGAGGCATCCCTGATAGATTCTTGAGTCAATCGATGTTGAGGAATTATATTTTATAGCATCCAAAAGTTGTAACATCTACCACAACTACAAACCTACCTGAGAACATTCCTTTTGCCTGCAAATCTTGATTTTGAACTCACTTCTTCATTCCATTCAATCTCTCTCTCAATTTATCACATTCAAACTTCATTCTTGTAACTTCACTTCACTCTCACCATTCCTTTTGTGTCAATTTATTACAGGTTTCAAGTTATTGGAACTATGTTCTTACATGTCTATCTTTTACTCCCAAGGCTATCATCCTTCCTTTCAACTTCTCAAGTTTTCCAAGGGGAAGTTAATGCTTTATTTTTTTCATTCCATTATATTATCAATATTATAAATAACATATAGATTTTCTTTACTTTCTATACATATTTCCTACTTCTTTTCTTTATCATTTTCTCTCTGTTGTGGTCTATTGGCTATCCGTGGAGGTGAGAATACCAAAGTGGTGGTTTGACTGAGGCAAACTTGTAATTTCCCCATTTTCATGAGCATTGGAGTTTAGAGGAATTAACCTATTCCTGACTCTTGTAGGCTAATAGGGCATGGTTAGAGGGTCCTCTTGGCAGCTACCCAGGCATTGCTTGGCTCATTGGATGCATTGGATAGTCATTTCTCATGATATTTTGGATGTTGGATAACATAACATGTTTGAAAACATAATGTTGGATAATATACTATTTGATAACATATTGTTTGATAACACATTGTGTTAGAAAACATATCAATGGATAACATATTGTGTGAGATATCATATTTGCACTTTATGAGTTATATTTTATATTATTATAATAAAGTGTGAATATAATATTTAAATATTATATTTTGGAATCTTATAGATTGTGGGCTGACCACTTGGTGAAAGAGAATAAATAGGTGAGGCCAGCCATTGTCTCATCATCTAGGAATTGTTATTTGAATTTGATGAATCTTTGTGGAGCCAAGGGTTTCTGTAGAATTTCTACTTTTGTCTTTGGGAATCAAAACTCCCATTGATAGCATAACTAAGGTGGTGAAATATTCCTCTGAAGGGTTGCATTATGAATGGAAGATAGTCAGTCTTTCACATTGAGCTTATTGCATCTTACTTCAGCTTTCATGGAGGTCGACTTCATTTGGAGTATGTAGAAGATTGTTTGTTGACATCCATTTTGGCATCGATTCATTGAGGAGAATAAGGGTGCTCCCTTTGGGAGTATTTTGGGTGATATTTTGTAAAGTTTCAGTTGCATTTCAGACCTTAATAATTTGTTGTCATGGAGGTCGATCAGCCTATGTGATTCTCATGTTTTTACTCATATCTTTCGATTGAGGTGGCTAATCATTATGGGTATTGTTGCATTCAATTCCTATTGTTGAGACAATTGTTCTAGGGGAAAACTGGAAGGATTTTGGTGTTGGAATTAATTATTTAAACATTTTCCAAGCTAGGACAAGGGTGGTTGATTGAAGACTACGTTTGGGTTTGAACGAAGTCCATTTTGAATTACTAATGGTTGCTACCTCATCTTCTTTAAAGGGTGCAACTTGTAACCAGGTTCCTTTACATTTGATTGCATCCATCATGGTATATAGAATAGTTTACATTTCAATTGTAGGTGCATGTCATTACCAGCATTATCATATATTGGAAGTCTATTGTAATGCCAAGATTCTTGGCCTTTCTATATCAGCATTGCATTGGACAATATTTCTCAATAAAGGAGTTGTAAGTTGCTGGTCAAATATTGTTGTAAATAAGCATGTTCATATCCTACATGATCAACATATTATTATGCATGCCAAGTGTTTGACAGAATGTCACTTGGATGTAGGTGATTAGTTTGCATATAGAAATCATTTATGTGCATTGAAACGATCATAAAGAGTTATATTTTCATTTTTAATGTAGTTTAATCATTGTAGTGTTGATTCATAAGCATTTGAAGAATTTTATCATTACTTCTCAAGCATACAATTAGACTAAAAATTTGTACTGGTCAACAAGTTCAAACTTTGCATTTGAATTATTTGACAATATTCCTTGGGTGCAAAACTTCATTTTTTTACATCTATATCAGCAAGGGATATTACAAAACCCCAAAACACAACCCCAAAATTTTCTCATCATCGTGTGTGTAGGTACTTCAATAATGTGGAGTTTGTGGCAGGGTAGACCAACTATAAGTGGGATTTCTACTAGGTACCCTTCTTATCATTTCATTCATAATTAATCTATCCTTAAGTTATAGTATTATTCTTGTTGTAGTTAGTTTAGCCTTAGATTTCTAATAATAAAGGAATTCACTAGTTCCCATCATTAGTAGGTATTTGACCAAATTATTAATAGGATGATAAAATATAAGGCTACACTATGGAGGTTCTAGAAAGATTTAGCTAAGTTTGGAGAACTTTGAAGTAAGATCAAGTGATAAATATTCTCTCAAAAAATGAATCTTAAGTATCATAAGGGGTAAAATATGAATGAGTTGAATGAGGCTATCACCTTCTTAGGTCATTTTCTATGCTCAAAATGATATTTCTTGTTTGTTAAGTTAGTTGTACTCATTCTTATTTTAAAATGATGTAATAATTTCATTCAAGTGAGTTATTTTATTTCTATAATTTATTGAGGGCCAACTTAATATGTAACTTGTAGATTTCAAATTTTAGGCCTAAGTGTCAATTTAGGAGTAGGCCAACTAGTTATATTTTCAAAAAAATTGGTACCTAAGGTGGGTGTTTATTATCTCCTTGTGGACATTTATAAATGGTTGGAAATTGTATAGACTAGAAAACTTATGCAATTTCAATATGGAATCCCTCTTGAATATTATAATATGTAAATATTTCAAAGTAATGAAGCATCATGCTTCTTGACACTCCAACCATTATGATAATATTCTTTATTTTATCTCTCTAAATTGAATAACTTGGTGAGATCTATTTTATTATGCTCTTATAGAGTTGTGTATTGAATATGTTCATGGTATATGGTGGTTCAATTGTATTAAACTTGTAATAGCTTATGTCATATTTTCCTTAGATATTTGCACTAAAATTGTGGATGGTTGTAAGAATACTAACCATTATAATATTGGTTTATTTGGATCTTGTCTAACCTTTAAGATATGAGATATAAAATGTGGCTTGTCATTTTACAATCATTTATTTTAGATTCATTTCCTCTAACCATAATCATCTTTTTACCTTTTATGTTGCATGATAGTTTACAATAGATTTAGATCTAGATTAGATGCTAGAGCATCTTAGGAGAACTTTATTTAGTTAAAATAAAATTTAGGATCCAATATTTGGAAGATTAATCCTTTTATTCTAGAATATCTTAATCATTTAACTTTCTATTTGCATCCAAATTGATTTGTACAAGCAAAGGCCTCTTATAAAAAAATCATATAGGCCACTTAGTTGTTCCAACATAGTCTAGACCTGGCTTATAAGGAACCTTGGATCTAAACCTTCAACTTTTCAATCTAGTAGAGTGATTTGTTGTTCTACTTGATGTTGATTGTTCCAATAGCACCATCAATAAGTACAATATATTTTCCAAGTGCCTTTTTTAAACAAGGTACATAGAAAACATTATGAATCTTACTTTCCTTCAACACCCCTAGCTTATAGGAAACTTCATCAAAAAAATTAATATAGTATAAGACATGTAGAAATGAGGCTTAAGTTTCTAAAATCTACTTGAGTTTAAAGAAGATTGTGCATATGGATGCAATATTTAAAACACCACATCTCTAAGGTTAAATATTCTCTTGATCCTATTAAAATATGCATACATATTCCATAAATTTTGATCCTAAAGGAGATTATTCTTGATTAAATTTAGAATTTCTTAAATTTATGTGATCACATCCCTTACTCCCAATACCCTTATTTTTAATATAATGAAATCAACAAAGCTTCAAGCTTCATACCCATATAAATCCATGAATGGTCTTATCTTGATTAATATGTGGTAGGAATTATTGTAATAATGCTCTCTCAAGTAGAGCCACTTGATCCAAGTCTTTTGTTGACTAGCAACATAATTTATCAAGTAACCATCCACCCATTTTTTTATAATTTCAATTTATCCATCCATTTTTTTAGGTGGCGTTTACGGCTAGGAGTGATCTTAGTTCCTATGAAAGGAATATATCTTTCCCAAAAAATATTATGAAGCAATTTTTTTTATCACTCACAATGCCCTTGGATAGTCCACGGAGTTTAATCACTTCTTTGAAGAAAAAATCAACCATCTGTGATGCTTTAAAATATGTATAGATAAAAATAAATGTGCATACTTTGTTAGTCTATCCATAAAAATATATATGCACTCCTTCCATTTGATGTTTGGAAGTCTTGTGATGAAATCCATTGAGATATTTTACCATTTCTATATTGGGATACACAAGGGTTGTAAAGAACCTACTATAAATGTATATTTTAGTTTATTCTTTTCACAAATGCTGCATTATTTGATGTGGTGATGAAATCATCCTTTATTCCCTTCCATGTGAACATTTCCCTAATATTTTGTAGGTCTTGAAAAACCTAGGGTGGCCTTCCAAGGGTGTTTCATTAACATCCTGCAAATGTGTACTCTACCTTATGAAATGAAATTATAGAAACTTTCTATCTCAAAAGATCAAAAAATAATTATAAATGCATTTAATTATAGTGGTTGAGTTTAAATTTTAAATTAAATTTCTAAATTTTTTTAAAATTTGGATTTATTTAATCTATTAGTTGAATTTGAATTTGTTAAAAAAAATCTTGTTTTTCCCTCAGCACACACACCCCATTTGGAACAGGGACCCTCTCTTTTCTTCACCTTGCCGAGCCATTTTTTCGCTGCCTCGTTTTTCATGGCCCCCTGTTCTGGTGTCCCAAATGGTCAAATGTGCTTCCAAAGTGATCATCTTAAGCTGGCCATGTTTCATCCCCTCCAATTTTGCTAGGTCATGGTTCCTTGCAGAGTCTCCTTGGCAGTTTTCTTGTCCCAGCGGCCTTAAGGCCTAGCAGGCCCACCTCGCCGGGTGTTCCCCATCTCAAACGATGAAAGGATTTTGCCTTCCCGGACCTCAAGATGCAGCTCCTCATTTTCCACCCTGATTAACTTACAACGAAAATTGACTGCCTCCGTCCCTGTGGGGCCCGTCTCCCCAGACTTCCATCCTCGAAACTCCGTGTTGACTCTGCCATTTCTAAATGGCCAACCTATGACAGCACTCCATCCTTTGAGCCCCGAACCTCTCGCCGTCATCTAAGATTTTGAACTGCACAAACCCTCCTATCATCCATACGGGCATTAATGAGGGTATTAAATGCATATTAGGGGTATAAATATCTAGCTCGACCTATCATTTTTCATATGTCAAGCTAGCCAGTGGAAGTGAGAGAGATTTTGAGGAGTCTAGTGCCTTAGTTGCCTGTCACCTTCGCGCATGTTGCCCTCATTTGTTGATCATTGGCGGATTCGACAACTTCATTCACTAGACTTTTGAGGTAGGTTCGTTGTTCACCTTCCCATAATTTTTTTAGTGATTTTAAACCTAAAATGATGAACAAACATGGGCTAAAACACTTTAATTAGGTAAAACATGACAACTTCTAAAAAACCCATGTGCTAAATTCTAAGGAACCTCCACAATCACCCTCTAATCTGAAGTCAAAACTCGGCCTTGTCCTCGTCGTTCTTTGCGCAGGGCATTCGCACCCTTCGAGCCAGCGCCGACCCGTTGCCATTGAAAACTTAGCAAATGAACATCCTTTTGACTAGATGGCAGGACCACCTCCTGGGCCCGCGCCCACACCCTCGGACCTTCATTGGCGGATCGTCATTGGACTTGAACATTTACAATTGACCTCTGCCTAAGCTTCCTAGGCCCACTCCCACGGGACTCCATCCCTGGGACTCTACATTGCTTCTATCATTTTGAATGGCGTGAAGGCCCCGTATGCCTGCCCTCCAGGATCTGCCACTCCTTTCATCATTCAGGGTTAATCAAACAACTAAAATGAACTGTCCATCATACCCCCGAACCTCGATACGAGGACTTCCATCTACAGATTTTCATGGTGACTTCGCCATTCAGAATGGTTATCTAACACCATCCTTCCACCTCCTGGGTCCCGAGCCACCATTTTTTGTAAGACCAAATAAATATGAGCTCAGGCGTCCTTGCCCTCGTCATGATCTATCCACCAAGATTTCATCCCATCTTGGCTGACACAAAAGGAAAAGTAGGTCCATCTTTCTGACCTCCGGGGTCCGCCCTCCTAATCACCCAAAAAAACTTAGAAGAGAGATCTGGCAGCCAAGTTCGATGTCAGGTCCGGTTCATTGGGCCACTCCTATCAATTTTTTGTTCCACGTCTGCCATTCCCAAACAGTGAATCCCTGATAGCCTTCAGACCTTGTATCTCTGAGTGCTCCCAAAATGATCCAAATGATCCCCAATTTGAAAACCAATCTCAACCCACGTGCTCAAATTTGGCCTTCTCCTACATTTACCTTTTAAACCATCAAAATCTGAAGTTGGGAGAAATCACCTAGATTGCCCTACCTTGTTTTCCCTTCAAAACAACATTTTTGTCAAGGAAGTCTGGCCCCCTGAGCCTGGGTTGTCCAAAATCCCTCCAGTAAATAACTAATGACATCTTGAAGTAAATGTTGGATTTTATGAATGATATATCATCTAATTGGACATCGTTTATGGGATTATGATTGGCATTTGTATTTTTATGATTGGTTATGCTCACTATGCCCCGTTTGTAGATATATGGAATCGGGTGCAGGACCCTCAGGGGCAATTGTAGAAAAGGACAAAGGAAAGAAAATGGGAAAGGTTCCTTGAGAAAAAAAGGACAAAGACCAGATGAAGTACCAATTCCAAGGAGAGCCTTTACACTCTAAAATCATCATAGACTAGAAGGAGATTTCAGATACCAATATCGGCCACGTCGTAATTGATGAATTCAAGCAAAGGGTCAGAGTCCATCCTAAGAACAACAATGAAAGGCTGACCAAACAAAGTGGAATTGCTAAAGCTATAGGCTTCCCTCCATCCCTCGTAGCCCCCAAATTGGTCATGGCTTGCCAGTAGGCATATCAACCACAGACACAAACAATAGTTGACAGAGATGGAAACATCATTGCTGATATGTCAGGTGAGGTAATTACAAAGACTTTTCACATCCCCACCTTTGGGGAAATAGAGGTACCAACCATAGCCGAATGTAAAGCAATGGGGGGCGAAAACCTGACTGGCTGCAAGAAGCTTATAAACCAACACTGGCTCAAAGAGAAAAGGGGCAGTGCTGCAAAGGTTCCTCAAGAGCTCTTCCGCAACGACTTCCATGAGGACTACCATGACTTGGTCACCATGTTGAGCAGAGTAATGGGCCTCCCCACTGCTACATATTTTTAGGAGTGGATGGTGTATTTCGTAGAGCAGATTCTTCATGGGGATGAAGATGTCACCACAAAAACATCATTCTATTGGGGAGGCATAATAAGCAACTACTTCCACGAGCATTTCATGAATGTCAAGAATACCTCCAAGGTCTACATGACCTCTTATCTTTTATACCCATTGGCTAAGTGGAGGCAGTATAGTGGATTGTTCATGGCACATGGTGAGGAATCAAGTTGAGCATTAAAGGTCTATGACAGGTATCCCCAACTCCAGTTTAGGAATTTCAAGGAGTATTGCAGGGTGAATGATGCCTTCGTCGATCACATCATCAGATTGCTTGGAGGGGGTTTTGAAAGGAGGGTCTCCCACGGTGCTCGGGAGTTCTTGAAACAATACGCCTTCCTATTCATTTAGTACCCCAAGTTCACATATATTTGTGCCTAAGGTTTCACAGAGAGGCCAAATAAGCTACCCCACTACCCCAATGACCAGATTATACAGTTAGATCTCTCCTGGTAGCTATAGCATGTGCATTCAGTCCTTGGCAGCAAGAACTTGGTAGGGATCCCTTACCCCTTAACTTTCAGCTGAGGGATGTACAAATTGCAAACCTCCCAGTGTTCTGGGAATTCTAAGAAGGAATTGGAAGAATATCATTTTCTCCTACACACTACTCGCCGACGAATGGACCCATATGGGCATGTAAGGAATTCACTAGGGCTAGGGTTTTCCCATTTGCATCACATCAAGGACTTCTGGGAAAATTTCCAAGATGACAAGGAGGTGTGCGCAAGGCACTACATGCGAATGACTACATATTCATAAAAAGAGTAAAATTATTTCCTATACCTAATCAAGTTGAAGAAGATGAAAGCACAATCATTGACCCCAAGTACACTACAGTCACTAATTTGTTGCTTCCAACAATAGATTGTGATGAGAAAGAGGTCGATGATCTCGATATTATAACCAAGCCAATTCAAGCTTGTACCAAAGAATGGGTTGATAGACAAGTAGCCTGATTGAAGCAACAAGGGGTTATCCTAACATATGAGGGGGTTAAGAGTGATCTTAGTGTTGCAGAGGATGTTACTGCTACAACCTCAACAAGAGGGACATTCAAATCTCCTCCACTCACAAGATCAAAGAAGAGGAAAGGGACTGAGGTAGAGCAATCACCAGATCCAAAGGTATATTCAAGGAAATATTTGGAAGGTTCACCCTCGAAGAGGTACAAATGTACAGAGAGCATCGCAGGGTGGCCACCAATTCAGGAGGATCCCCTTCACGAGGGTGAAGAAGAGAAAATAGATCAGCCAAAATCTTCTCTGGCTCTCCCTATTTTCGCCGCTCTTCCATCCATTTCCTGAGCCATGATTGCCACATCCCCACCTACGATGGAAATTTCAATCCATCTCGCCTCCTCTCTACCAACTAGGCCCATGATATTGGTTGACTTCTCTTTCATGACTTCTATACTTTCCTTCGCCTCCATGTCACCCATTATATCGCTCCCATTGGTAGCAACAACAATACCAACGCCCGCACTCACATTTCCAGAGGCTTTCATGTGGCACATGCAAAATTTCTCCTTCAAGATTTCCCAGATATTTTTGGATCCCACCATCCAAGTTGCCTTAGCGCAGGTCCTCGCCAATGCTCCACCCTCGAAACCTCTGACAGGACCACCAGCAATGGAGGCCACAATGCTAATCTCAAAGGAATGGGAAAAGTGGGAGATGGAGACTTCATAAGCATTGGAGGAGGCCGATGAGTACCATGAACATCTAGAGTATGAACACTGACAAATCGACAAGGTGATTTATGAGGAAGAAGAAACTCGATCTTCCAAAAGTGGAGACGAAGAAGAGGACGTCGATGGAAAAACTTTTATACAAGCATTTGATGATGATCTCGAGGAGGAAATGGCCTAGAAATTGAAGGATGTTGGAGGCTGGGTAGAAAAGAATCCTCCCAGAGAAGAAGGGAAAGAAGATGATAAGGTAGCAGAAAATGTGGAATTCCCTACAAGGGAACATCAAGAGAATGTGTCACCTCCCCATGAAGAAGAGGAGAATGTAGACAAGGGAAAACCTAAGGGTGAGACTCAAGCTAAAAAAAGCCTCGAAATTGAATAGCCCAAGGAGCATGCACATAAGGATGAATGAGATGAAGAAAGGGAAAGAAAGGAGGCTGAGAAAGAAGAAGGTCCTCGAGAGTGATTTCCTACTAAGCTTCCCATAAAATGCCTTGTGTTTGTCCAAGACTTAAAAGAGGAAGAGGGAGAAGACACTAAAATGGAAGAAAAGGCTCCTGGAGATAAAGAAATAGAGATCCGAACAAAGGAGGGTGAGGGTGATCGTGAATCGCCTAAGGGAAAATTTACTATGCCCAAATGGTTGGAAATATAGTTTGAGATGAAAACTCTTTCCCCAAAGGATCCAAGGGAAAGATTGGAGGCTATCTTAGCCCGAGCACAGATCACTACCAAGAAGGAGAAGAAGCTCAAAATCAGATCCAAGGTGATAATGGACACTTCTGGATCCCGAACTGTGTAGGTAGCAATGCCAATGGTGGGCAAAGAAGGGGTGAGCTATAATATCTCCACCATTGACTTGGGAACAGCTACCAGAGAGCAGAAGGTGGAGCACCTTGAAGAGTCTATTGTCACAGTAGTGCATTTGATACAATAGGATAAATCTTTAAAGGAGGAGCTAAAGGCACAAGTAGCTGACCTAATGACATACATTCAGCAATGGTCCTCAATAGAAGAAATGCCCACCACATTCGCGGCTCCGCCCCAACAATTGTCCAAGGAACAAATTGACAAGTTGGAAAAGAGAAAGAACCTAGAAAAAACTACAGAAAGATGGTTTTTATAGGTTCTATACGTCAAAAATATGGGTATCAGTCAAGTTGTTCGAATAACCAACAAGTTCCTAGACTTACAGCAGTCTCTAGAAAGCACGAAGAAACTTTGCACCAACATCCCTGTGACATATAAATCCACCTACCCAAAGATCGAGGCTATCATTTAGCTCTCAAGCACCACATGGGAAAAGGAACTCATGCTCAAGAAGGACGATCATTGGCTCGTGGATGTTTGGAGGTGGGACTTTGAGAACCAAAAAGAAAGATTGGAGTAGGTGATTGATAAAGTGGACCTGGATATTGAATGGGCCAAGGAGGTTAGAGAAGATTGTTTCTGATACTTAAAGTTAATGATAGGTTATGAGATACCTGTCATATAGATCAACTCAGATAAAGAAAGGCCCCACTTCCAAAAAAGGATGGAGGATGGTATGTCAATGGAGATAACCACGTATTTCATGAGTTTTTTTGCGCGCGCCTTCGCCTAGTCAGAACAATTTAGAGACCATATTGCCAAGTATGATGAAGACTAGAAAAGGCTTGAGGACAACTCCAAGGAGTGGAGTTATCAAGTATTGTGGTTCGAGGTGAACCTATTATTAGTGAAGAGCTTCTAAAGGAATAGCTACATCAAAAGGGAAATCAGCAACAAGACAAAAGGCTATAGTGTTGTCACTAGAGGACAAAATAGGGATGAAGAAAAAGTTGTATTTTAAATTGTAATATAGTGGGGGGGAGGTAGAACCCTAATTTGTAGTGAATCTTGGCCACACAATGAGATTAAATCTTTTTCATTTGTTCTAATTTTTGGACACTATAAACGGGGGGTCTCCCCTCATTTTTGGGAGAGTTGAGTTGTTGTAATGACATGTTGTAGAAATTTCTAATGAAAATACATTGACTTGGTGCATTTTCTAAGTCCTCCACATGTTTCATGATTCAATCTCCCATTGTTAGATGTTTTAGTTAGATTTAAACTGATGTTCTAGTTAGCTTTAAATTGCTTGAATAGATTTTGTTATATGTTATTATGTGATTGTAGAAATTTATGTTGTTTTGATGCCTTCCAGACCATACTTTTTTCCATTTGTTGTTGGTAAATGGTCTTGTAAAGTTAGTCTAGGCTAAAAGTTGAAGCTGCTTTTTAACTTTTATCTTTATTCATGCATGTATGTGGTGGATGAATGGTAAAATATCCACAAACCTTGAAAGATAGCACAGATTTCATGATACTGTAGGTTACTTGGTTAAGTGGAATCTTGTTTGATAGAACAGATTGGCATCAGCTGTGTCATTAAAATCTGTTGACAATAAGATGAAATGATCACTGTCAAACTTCTTCATTCCAAGAATCTTATAAACAACTGTACTGAACAATGCCCATGGTACCCTCAGTGCTGCAGCCGGTCGTATGGCTTGCCATACAAAAATCCCCAACTGCAACCATTGAAATCTGGTACTACTAAGGAGCCCAAAGAAGGTGGCCATGACTTTGCGGAATTGAGCTTGAGTTAGGGGTAGAGCTACTATGAAGGTGTATTATAGAAACTACAAGCAAAACCACCTAGAATTGTTTTCCAATGGATTGGGTTACCTTCAAATACCAGAACTCCTTGTTAAAAATGAATATTAGAATTTCATTATAGAGTTAAAACTAATAAAGGAGTTTGACTAGATTAATGGTGTGATGATCTTTGAAATCAATCTGTTCTTGAAATAGTCAAACCAACAACCAATAATTCAGTAGTACTTTAGATTCTCACGGCAAGTTGCTTATTGTCTTACATATGCTTCAAATTTTATTGCAACAATTTTCTTATAAAGATATGCAATTGGGCTTAATGATTTAAGTTGGGTATACCTAGGTATAAAGTCGTCACTGAAATAGTTTTGTTGTTTTTTAATTTGTAATTTGGTGAAAAGTGTATTTTTATATTTTTATAATGTCTTTTTGTGTGGGTGTGTTAAATATTTAATTTCAATATAAGATTATGATTAATTTGATATTTTTACTGATATTATTTTCTAATACTATTTTTTAATTAACCATCAAAAAGAAAATTAATTCTCTAGACATTTATCAACTCTCAAATTGGTTGTTATTTTCATCGATCCAATTCTATAGTTGTTAACGTATCCTTGTTTAATTACCCCTAATATTTTGAATATAAATATAATCATGAGCCCAACCTAGCACCTTTCTAGATATTATTGTGTGCCCAAACCCACATCAAAGCTTTCAAATTATGTGTCTAAGTAAAGACACCACCGTCTAGGTCAATAGGATCATGCATTAAACATTGGTCATCCATCACTCATTACTCAAGATTACTTCCTACTAGAAAAATTATGCCTCTCTAAAATCACCCTTGCCTTGTTGACAAATCACATTACCTGAACATATTATGATCAATTATGATCACCTATTTTTCAATAACTTCTGAAACACTATTTCTGCATTAGGTCTTTCCATCACCCTTTGCATCTTTGTACCAATTTTTATAATCGAGTTATTAACATTTAGGATGGTGCTTGATGCATTCACTGACTGCTATTTTTCTCGCCTCAATCAACAAATATTGAATTAGATATCTAGCTTCCAAAGGAATTTTTAATACCACTAATCCCTATTGTAGTTTTAGAAATTAAGAAAAACCTCTATTAGAAAGGTGGGTTACAATCAACTCCAAATTTCGTGGATTCCAATCATCATATTCTATTATTCTAGATATAGTTTATGATTATAAGTATTAGTAATAAGTGACAATATTTTCCATCTCTAACTCTAAGGTATGAGTTTATTATTATTTTTTTCTATTTTCATATCTAATGAAGTTTATATTTCCAATTTGAAATCACTTAAATCCAATATTTTATTACTTATCTTTATAGATAAGTGGTGTGACGAGATTTATTTAAAAAGATTGTTTGTTTACCCTTTTGTTTTAGTGAAATAATTTAGTCTTAAGTCTCCTATGATTTTCCTCATAGTTTTATCCTTATATTTGGTCTTAAATATTATATTATGAATTCATTCATCTTTGATTGCATGTTTTATTTAATTAGGGTTGGGATACACTATCACTTATGTTTTATTAGTATATTTTGTTTAGGGTTCAAGCTTTAATTATTTCATATCTCCTGACCTTGACCCTCCAACCCTTTAATTTTCCTTCAATGATAGATCTTACATTGAGACACATACTTGGCTCCTTTCCTTAGCCTATATCTATTCATATATCAAGGATCCTAGATTATATTCATTTTTTGGTGTATCTTAACTATGGATAATTGAATATATAAATTAATTAAGAATTGTGCTAACCCCAAGTTGGATACATATTCCCTATATAATCAATGGGTTAAGTGTATATCATGCCCCACTACTTGGTTCATGAGATGATGAACTACTACTTTCTATCACCAATATACCATACTTTTGCCTTGGATGTAAACCAACCCACATATATAAGAATGTATAAATTATTTAAGGATTGTGATAGCCACAAGTTGGATACATATAAACCACTATTTAATTAATGGGTTAAGGGAATAACATTCCCCATTATTTAAATAAGCATTTTCCTCAACACAAATCAATTGTGGATTCTTTCGCACAAAATTTTCATTTCCTACTTAGCATCTTCAAATAGAAAATTATTCCACTCGATCAAATTCTTTGTGATTGCCCTCATCTATAGCATCTTAGTGCATGTTTGAAGGATTCCCTTAGGTTCTAAAATTATTCTCTCATTAAGATATAATAACCCCACCTAGATTGAAACTCTTTGTCCAATATCCTTCTTCAAGTATGAAAAATAAAAGATCAAACATATTTTGGTTGACTTAGGAAAATTTGATTTTTTATTTATATGCTACACTACCAATTATCTAAAACAATTTATAAGGGGGATAATAATTGTATGATATCATTTATCCTTCTTGTATTTTTTTAGTGATATCTACTTACATGGTTGTAATTATATAAAAAGGTACAATATTCTACTTCAAAACTCATTAAGTTATAGTGTTGATTAGCTTGTTGGCTCATTATGCTATATTTTATTACCAAGTTCTCTATGAGACTAGAGAGTGCCTCTTTCTTGTGCTAAATATGTTCTTTAAATATTTTAACATTTAGCTTTTGGCCATATTGAATATATTATTGATGGTGGAATGTACCCATAAAATGCCACAATTAGATACTGTAGATGTCCAATTTGATCACTTCCCTATGATCAAACGCATCTCCTTAGTCATCTGGTTGCTCATCCCCTACGGCAATATTAATTAAACCATTTGTTTAATTAATACCCTGCATACTGCAAAAGGGTCCTAAAGTATTTAATTTAATACCTTACCCCTCTTCCTCCTCTAAATTAAATAAATATACCCTTTTATTTAATTTAGTCATATCCCCCTTTTGAATTAAAATTAATTTTTAATTCCTCTTTTCTCTCTCATGGTCACATCCTCCAACTTTTGCAAGTTGGTCCCCTAATCCATCTTAACTACTTCATCTTCTTCTAATTAACTAGGGTTAGCATGTGCACACCCTTAACCATCATTAAGGTCACATCCTCCATAATCTCCCACTTGCTTCTAATGAGTTATTAGTCCATCTAACTGGGTACTTGCACAACCTTAATCATTTGGTTAGCCTAACCTAATCCTCATCCTATTTATGGCATATGTCCTTGAGTCAACCTTATTAAAGGCTTTCTCCTTTTGGACAAGGCACTCCACTTCCCTATGTGAATTTTTAATTCACCTTTTAAACCCCCAAGGCACCCAAAAGAATTTTTAATTCCTTCATTTCTTCCCACATGTCCTTCACTTATTATTTATTCATTCCCATCTCCCCATGAGAATATTTGAGGAATTTTTAATTCCTCACATGTCCTCTCACCCACATGGGGACAAATACCTCCTTTATGAGGAGATATTGTCCAATCCCAAGGTACTTTGTACCCCCCTCCATGTCACGTACTCCTCCTTCCACCTCATGTCCACTTCACCTTTTAGGGCTAAATCACATGCCACATGTCAAGATGTGAGGGCTTGTGAGTTCTCAACTCACCTTAGCCCTACATCTTGATATTTGGTGGCTCAATCTTGACCCTCCATTTTTTCTAGGAATTCTCAAAAATCCTATAAATATCCCCTCTTCTCCCATTTTGGGGAGATCATTTTGCTAGCCAAACTCTTGCAGTTTTGTTTCTCAACCTACACCTAGCCATTTTCTTGTTTTCATCCACTTGCATCCATCTTCACATCCTCATCTAGCTTGCATCTTACAATCCAAGGAGCATACACATCAAAGATCGAAGGGCCAACCAAAGGATCGATTCGACGCAAGGTATAGAGTTCTATTTTGTTGCTTTTTCTTTGTGTTGTTTCCAACTTAGGCTAATCTTGAAGTGTAGGTGGTTTTGGTGTTTATTTGCACTCTTTTACTTGTTGCTCATTTTCTAACACTCACATTTGACCTATCACATTTCAGGCACGCCTGGTGGGACCCACAAATGGGTCTATTTCTTTCATGTTTGCTATTTTTTGTATTTTTGAAGGTCCAGGTTACAGAGTGGTAGACCTGGCTAGACAGAGTGGTGGATCTGTCCAGCAGTGGCAGACCTGTCCTGACAGAGTGGCGGACCTGTCCTACTGTGGCAGACCTATCCTGACAGGGTGGCGGATCTATCTTCTGGTGGCGGACATGTCCTAATGTGGCGGACCTATCCTGCAGTGGCGGACCTATCCTGACAGAGTGGCGGACCTATCCCTGTAGAGTGGTGGATCTATCCCTACAGAGTGGCAGACCTGTCCTCCAGAAGGTAAAAATTTCAAGTTTTTTCTGATTGTCTTTTGGTAAATTAGGCACATAGTTTAATTAAAGGTGTCAATAAACCTTGTTTGGCGTGTTTGGGAAGGCTATTTCACATATCCAATCCCCTTGTGCCATTTGGTGATCCTAGGTGAAGAGAAATCATACCTTTCCAAGTCCTTTGAGTCACCTATTTTTCACTTTCTTAGTGGGACCTACTTGGGGATTTCATCACCCCAAGGGACGATTCCAACCACGTGTATCAGTGGGGTATATAAAGGGGGGAGAGTGAAAGTTGTACCTCAATCCAACCATGTTGTAATTGGCGAAGCATCGAGATGATGTGAAGAATTGGTCCGAGCCTTTAGTATCTCGCTAAGGTTCTCGACTCACACTTGTAATGGGTTGGTGTTCATGGTTTGGGCCTCACATACCGAGTGTATATCGAGGACTCCTTAGAAGCCATGTGCATCCTAGAATAGAAGAATTTGTTGACCATACTCGTTTCTACTAATCTTAGGGTTGTACTATTTGAATTGTCTTTCTTGTGCAAAAACCAGTGATTATCAGTTTGGCCAAGTCTTTGGTGATTGCTATATTTTGGGTCCTTTGCCTTGCCCATCCATCCAAACATCCAACTTAAACTTATCCTTTGACAGACCTGTCCTCATCCTTTGGCGGACCTATCCTAGTGCAGTGGTGGACCTATCCTAGTGCAGTGGCAGACCTATCCTAACCCTATGGCAGATCTGTCCCTGTGCTGTGGCGGACCTGTCCTAACGTAGTGGCGGACCTATCCCTGTGCAGTGGCGGACCTGTCCTCGTGCAGTGGCAGACCTGTCCTATCCCAGTGGAGGACCTGTCCTCATCCTTTGGTGGATATGTCCCTGTGCTATAGCAGACCTGTCCTAACCCTATGGCAGACCTGTCCTTGTGCAGTGGCGGACCTGTCCTTGTGCTGTGGTGGACCTATTTTTTTGACCAGCCTATATCATCACTTGGCATTCATTGTCCCTCTGTTTTGAACATTGATACAACCATTCAGCATCCAAAACAAGCTTCTAAACATCCGTTCTGAGCCTCCATCCCTTTGTTCTAAGAGTCATTTATCCTTAACAATCTTTTGCTTGTTTCAAGAGCCATTCATCTATCTTGAGACACTCCCCATCCATCCTAAACCCGCTTTCATCTCTAATCTTTGTTATTCCATATAAACCTCATTGGAGTTGTCATCCAAGTTGACCTAGGTGTTCATCCCTAATCGCAATCATCGTAGCTAGTTTAGGATCGATATGCGTCCTAAGTCAGTTATCCTTTTCAACCCAATCAATCCGCTTCTATCTCAAGTCAGATTCAATGTCGTCATACATCTACCCTTCAATCAACACCTAGTGTTACCAAGGATCCTTCTTAAACTCAGCTATGGACCTCGATCTTCATCATACTTATCATCAAATCAATCCTAATCATCAGATCAATCGAACCCCCACTTCATCAAATCTACCTCAATCAAAAGCCAAAACCTAGATGGTACCATCAAACCAACCCACGTCGGTCTCGTCAATCATCATCAGCTAATCTCCCATCAAAATCAAATCAATCTTCTATCATCTAGGTCTTCCCAATATATTGATCTATCGCATCATCTTGCATGCCCGTTCAGACTTGATCACAGGCAAAGAAAATGGCCGGCCAACAAGCCCTGAATGCCCAATCGAACAACCCTCAAAATCCAACCAACACAGTCAACATCTCATCAGATCCTAACTATGGTGCTAATATCCCTCACAATCCCCACAACGGCACCTAATCGCAATCCAATGTGGATGGTCAAAACACGTCACCACCTGGGGAGGAAAACATGGCCGATCAACCTAAGTTCACATTCGAGGAACACTTCAACAACCCTGTTAATGCACAAATGATAGAACACCTTCTTGAAAGACATGGTGACAAAATCTTGGCTCACTTGATTGACAAAGGAGTCAAGTTGCCCTTAGGTGTTGACTTGTCCAAGTATGGTACCTCCACATCTAACATACCCCAAGGTCCACATGACATCCCCAGTAGCTCGTATGTCCCCAACGTTCCTTTCGTAGAAGGTTGGCATCAACCTGAGTTCGGCAACGCTGTCCTATATCCCATTGGAAATCCCACACATCCCACCATCTTGGTCACGGGAACACCCCAAACCATTGATCCCAATGATCCTTTTGCCTATGGCATGCCACAAAACATCCTGCAACCGCAACCATTAATGCTACCAGCACCACCCCCCTCAAACCCACTTCCTATCAACACTGGGGGCAACCCTTTCGCCGTCTTGCCCCCACCTTTTGGGGCAAACAATCCTCCACCATCTTCATTCATCCCCCAACAACCGTCCCAATCTAACAACCCTCCTCCATCATCATTCATATCCTGGAAAACCCCTCTTGCTCTACATCTCCACCACTTCAGTCGCACTGGGGGCATTATTGGCACAACATGATGAGTCGTCGAAAGAGAGGGCAATCTACTACATCAATCGAACATTGGTTGGCTATGAGCTAAACCACTCCCCCATGGAAAAAGCCTTCCTTGCACTTGTCTTCAGCACATAGAAGCTTCGACATTACATGCTTACCCATCTGGTAAAATTAATCGCCAAGATCGATCCATTGAAGTATTTGTTATCTAGAACCACTCTGACTGGCCGCATGGCTAAGTGGGTCATGCTCCTCAGTGAATTCGACATAGAATATGTGGACCGCAAGGCTATTAAAGGATAGATAATTGCAGACCAGTTAGCGGAAGCTCCTCTAGTTAACACTCACCCATTGATCATGGAATTCCCTGATGAGGAAGTCTTCTCTATTGATGAGACCTCCACGTGGACACTGTATTTTGATGGATCATATACACATAATGGATCGGGGGCAGGAATTTTATTAGTTACCCCTCAGGGTGACTACATTCCCAATTCATTTAGGATAGTATTCCCTTGTACCAACAATATGGCAGAATACGAAGCTCTCCTCACCGGCCTCAAAATTGTGAAACAGTGGCACATAACTTAGTTGAAAGTCTTTGGTGATTCCTTGCTAGTCATTAGGCAATTTAATGATGAGTTCCTAACCAAGGATGATAAGTTGTTACCCTACAAGCGCATGGTGGATGATTTCAAGAAATATTTCACCTCTATACAATTTGAACAGATTCCCAGGGTATGAAACAAAGCAGCCGATGTGATGGCCACTATTGGCTCCCTCCTGGACATGCCCAAGGACCAAACAGAGTGTGATTTCCTTGTAGAACAACTTTTAATCCTAGTATATGATATCCCTAAGACCGACATGGTGTGCAAAATTGTGGTTCCCACCTCCACATGGTACCAAGACATCTATACCTACCTCTGTGATAACATTATACCCCTAGACCTTACCCGTAACCAACACAAATCCTTCATTCATTGCTCTTCTCGATACGTCATCATCGGTGATATGCTTTATCATTGTGGGTATGATGGAATCCTCCTTAGATGTCTAAATGAGACCGAAGCCCATGCTACACTAACGGAGGTACATAGCGGTGTTTGTGGAGCACATTCAAATGGTATGGCTCTAGCCAAAAAGATCTTATGAGCTGGATATTATTAGCCTACATTGGAACATGATGCTTGCGAGTTTGTGAAGAAGTGCCTTCCATGCCAGCAACATGTAGATTTAATCCATGCTCCAACACAAGATCTTCAGCCCCTCCTAGCACCATGGTCATTTTCTCAATGGGGTTTCAACTTGATTGGCAAGATTCACCCACCATCATCTGACGGCCATACATTCATAATCACTGCCACTGAGTATTTCACCAAGTGGGTAGAGGCAATGCCCCTCTCACAAATCACTGGCATTCAGATCTCCAAATTCATCCTTTACCATATTCTTTGTAGATATGGTATCCCATCCACTATCATTTCTGACAACGGCAAAATATTCAAAAACCAAGCCATGAAACACCTTTGTGACACCTTCCATATCCAACACCGTTGGTCAACACCTTATTACCCCTAGGGTAATGGTCAGACAGAAGCAACCAAAAAAACCCTCATCCGTATTCTCAAAAAGGTTGTCAATAACACTAGACGAGATTGGCACCTCCATATTCATCCTGCCCTCTGGGCATATCGCACATCCATCCGCACCCCGACAGGTGCCACCCCCTACTCTTTGGTGTTTGGTGCTGAAGTCATCTTGTCAATCGAGGTTGAACTTCCATCATTGATAATCTCTCTTAAGAACCTTATCGGCGAAGAGGATGCTTGTGTTGCGCGGCTTGCACAGCTAGAGTTACTGGACGAACAAAGAATAAAGGCCTACGACCATCTGCAAGCATATCAGAATCGCCTCAAGCGTAGTTACAACAAGAAGGTTCATCCTCGCCAATTCTAGGTGGGCGAGCTTGTCCTTAAGGAGAACTAATGTACTCAACAAGACTGAGACAAGAAAGGAAAATTTGAGGCAAATTGGTTAGGGCCCTATATCATAGCTGCTAAATATGGATCTGGGGCATACAGGTTGACTACTCTTGAAGGAGAACCCCTTGATGAGCCTATCAATGTCATGCATTTGAAAAAGTTCTATGCCTAAGTCTGCTCAGTTACCCCACCTGGTCAAAAATCAAAAAAGTCAAAAAATCAAAAAAATCCAAAAAATCCAAAAATCCAAAAAAAAAAAAAGCTAAGAGAAATAAATTCGTCCTATGGTGAAAACCACCTTTTCGCAGTGCCTTGGATAAGTATGGGTGGTGAAAACCTGGTAACAGGCATCATCCATAGGGGCTTAATCATTATCTACCTGACTTCCTAGTTATTTTATGCCGTCATCCACACTATTGTCCTCACCCATCTCATCCCGGGCTGCTTGGTAAATATTGATTGAGCATTGGATGACCCATCTAGTCTATCCCCCATTCCTGAGCTTTTCGGTATCCCACTTTGAGCTTACGTCATTCACACTCATGTCACTAGGTAGGATCATCCATCGCGTCGGTCTCCACCTAGGTCCCATCCTGTCACGTTCGTCAGTCGAACTACATTGCCCCTGTGCTGTCACGTAGGCAAGGTTGATCATTTGATTCACCCCCAAGGCATTTGTCCATCATCATCAGTTACCATTGGTCTTCTTTTCACTTTATCCATGGTCTTTTCTGGAACTACGAGGGCTATGCGCTTTCACGTAGGCAAGGCTAATCTATGATCGGCCCCCGAGCCCCTAGGTCTGTAGGTTATGTCGGTATTTTGTGCTTCGTTATCAAATTATGCCCACATCTAACTGATTCTTAATAAATGAAATTCTCTTGTGTTGCAAGATCTTGTCCCTCGATAACATCCTGCGCCAACTGGATCATCCTACTTTCGCATCCATCTTTGGTCTCAACAGGATGAATCCTTCACCTTGATTCTATGGCAAAGGACCTGTTGTCTTGATTATGATCTTTTGATGCTTTCAAATTTTGTTTATCATTTTAGGTTCCTTCCCATCACTTGTCAAGGTCACCTTGGTCCACCATACCATGGCGGGCTTTGACCTATTGAAATGGGGGCATGCCTTGATCTTTTATTTTGTCTATTGTCTTCTAAGTTGTCCCTCGTAAGACCCACCGAGATCTCCAAGGTCTCGTGTTACGCTGGGACAACTTTGTGTGTTTGTGGATATTTCAACACCAGGCCCGACCGAGGTCATCGCGACCTCGGGGTGTTGGGATAACCTTATTGTTTGCTGTGTTTGTTTCATGCATAGAGTACTCGCTCACCTTGGTCTTCTATATTAAGGTGCTTGGTATCCTACGCTATAGTAAAAATCAATGCTCCAAAGATGGCAAAATCTCATTTTCACTGCATTTCCACCACTTTGCATGCACCTTTCATTTCCATCATAACCACCGCTTATGATTTCAGTTGTGCAAGTACTCTCATTCTTTGTTCTTCTTGGGTCCTCTTACTCTCAGGATATTAACAGTTGTTTTTGGCAAATGCAATCTTTCATCCGCCTATCACCTATCTGCATTCTCATAACAGTCTTTATTGACATTTAGGTGCATTGTAAGCATTTACCCTTTTTGCATCCATAAATCATACATCATAAAACATATAAACATTTTTTGCATCCATAAGTCATGCATCATAAATCATATAAACATGTGCATCCATAAGTCATGCATCATAAATCATATAAACATGTGCATCCATAAATCATGCATCATAAATCATATAAACATGTGCATCCATAAATCATGCATCATAAATCATATAAACATGTATAAATCGTCCATCCACATATGCATCCATAATTCAAACATCATAAATCATATAAACATGCATAAATCGTCCATCCACATGTGCATCCATACATCATAAATCGTCAGAAACATAAATCATAAAGCATAAGTGATCCATATAAACATGTGTACAGGTATGTATATGAAACCACATCATGAATCATCTCATATAGCCACATAAAGGAAACATCATGCATAATGTCAATAAAGGCCATCGCATAATCAAAATAGTAAACATCATGTCATAATACAATACATCTCCATCATATGTTGCCTAATAAGATACAAAATCCAGAGATGTGGATCACCTCTGCCCTCTGGCGATATGCACAAACCATCCATCCTGTATCTGCCAAAAATAACCAATGTCCTGCATCTGCCTGATCTACTGTGAGCTGCCCACATCTGACCTCTACGGAGAATCGGGTGCTGGCCCTCTATGTGCTGGGGTCCCCTGGTACTCACGAGTGGGTGTCCCCTGGTACCCGCCGTATGGAGACGGAGTCCGTCGGTAATCGCTGAAACCCCTAGTGCATGTCCCTAATGACTGGGATGGCCCTGGTGGCTGTGGAGCCTAATAGACGTAGTGTGCTATGCGCCGCACTGGATCTAGAACAACCTGCTCATATATTCCTTTCCAATAACTAGCCTGCTGCATAAACTCATCCCTCTGCCCAGCTATCAATCTCACAGCATTCTGCTCATGTCTATACCGATCTCGATCTGCACTGATCGCCTACCACTCTCGTGCCCAGGCCTCCTGAGCTAGTCTCAACTGTTGTATCTGCTTGGTGCCTCTATCCCTCTCTGCCTGCATCGCCTGTAACTGCGTGTGCAGCTCCTGCACATCTGTCCCTAGACCTCCCCTCTTAACCAGCCCCCTCTGCAACTGAGCCTGTGCTGCATCCCTCTTGTCTTGTAATGTCTGCATCCGTGACTCTGCAGCATCCCTCTCTCTCTATGCAGCCTGTCCCCGCACCACCGTTGCATCTATGTCCCTCTACAGGGCCTACAATCTCAGCTCAGCCGAATCTCGCTCTCGTCGCAAGCTAGATGCATGCATTGTCGCTATATCTCTTTCTCTATGAAGTGACTGTGTCTCTGACTCGGCCACCTGCCTCTCACTCTGTGCTACCTGAACCTGTGCCTACAACACATCCCTCCCTACCTCCAACACCTCCACCTGTGCCTGTGACACATCTTTCCCTGCCTCCACTGCACGCACCCTGTCCCTGAGCTCAGCCAACTCTCTCTGCATACTCTCTGCATCCCCTATCTTCCTACTGCCAGCCTCATGTGCTGCCCCCTCTTCCACCAAACCCAATCCCTCCATCTATATCATCTGGCTATGCACCTCTGCTCGCAATCTCTCCACATCAGCCTGCAGGACCACAGCCTCATCCCGACTCTCATCTCTCTCCCTCACCAATCTCTGCTCCTACTCTATTGCTAGCCTGACTAGCTCCATGTAGTCTCTCTCACCCTGAGCAAGTTAGGTCTACCACTCCTCCCTCTTCGCCTCCCGCACTCGTTGCTCGATCTATCGTAGTCTCTTCACTGTCTCTCTCAATACCAAAACTGGATCCTCCCCTGTGGGTGGTGTCGCTGCTAGCGGTGCTACATCATGCACATCTGAGTCAACCTCCATCTCCCGTGGATGGTACCCTTCACTCTTCGTTGATAGCTCCATCTTCTCCAGATCTATCACCCTAGGAGCTCCCTACTATGGTTGTCCTCCTTTGGTCCTAGTTGTCTCTTGTCCCCCCTGTCCTCCTAGGTCTCTATCCATCTCCTCTCGGGCTCCATATGCCTCCTCCCCTCTAGCTGTCTCCTGTCCCCCCTATCCTCCTAGGTCTCTATCCATCTCCTCCTGAGCTCCATATGCCTCCTCCCCTCTAGCTGTCTCCTACCCTCCCTACCCTCCTAGGTCTCTATCTATCTCCTCTCTGGCTATGTCTGCCTCATGCCCGCTAGTAGTCCTAGTTGTCTCATGTCCAACCTCCTCCCCTCCAGTCCCGCTGGCCTCGCCCTGTGTCCCCTGTGACTCTCCTCCTCGGGCTCTCAGCCTCCTCTCCTGTCAACTCCGCCCTCGGGCTCTCAGCCTCCTCTCCACCACCTCCTTGGTCTCATCCTCTGCCCCCTCCTCAACCTCATCCTCCGCCATCTCCTCCCCTCTGGCCCCGCTGGCCTCACCTTGTGTACCCTGTGATCCTCCTCAGACTCTCAGCCTCCTCACTCCCCTCCTCAGCCCCAGCCCCTCTCACCTCCTCCATCTCAGCCCCTATCCCCTCTGCTCTGTCTCCTCCCCGACCCCTCCACTATCGTAACCTCCTCCACCTGCCTATCACGTGCTCTTGTGCCCCCTATCCTCCTCTGTGCCCCCTCGATGATCTGGGCAGCCTAATCACCTACACTCACCTCTCGTCCTCTGACCCAAATCCTTGTGACTCCTCAATCGGCACAGCTGGTGTAATTTGCTCCACTGGATGTCGCCTGAACCACTCCTCATACCGATCTATCGTCCCTACATCTCGTTGCCCCTCTCACCTGTCTGGATAGGGCTTGAACACCAGTCTCTCAATGTCACTCCAGACACTGCACAGATTCAGCCTGGCTCCCCATGGTCACTCCCGTGCCTATCCTGCAAACCTCACTCGACCTGTTGGAATATCTTGTCTCACCCCGAACTGTCTCGTCACCCGATCCAATCGATGCAACTCCACTACATATGGTCTACTCCCAATAATGTAACATCGAGTAAAGAAATAACCACTATGCAGCCCCTCCTCCCTTGACCACCCCCTGAATCACCGCATCATATATGGCCTCCACACTATATCCACTGCCTGCACATCATCAAACTGCCTCCTCCACACGTCCACCTCCTGCATCTCTCAATATCGCACTAGCGTCCCTGCCTCTGTTCCCCACCACCATGCTACGGGCTGCATGTCATCCTACTCACCCACCCTCACCATAATCGGCCTGGCAACATGGATATTCTCCTACGCCCACACCTGTAGTAATGTCACATGTGTCACACTCAACTGTTTCTTGTAACAAATCACGTGCATGTCCCGATACAGCGGGGCTAACATGCACGTCCCCCACACAAACTGTCCCTCCCGGCCCTTGATGATATGCCGGATCGCCTCGACTGACCTCATAGGAAAATATTGACCACCCTAGTCCGGCAGTAATATACCACTAATCAGCCCAACCAGGTACAGCAATAGTACCGGTACCCTGCATGATACCATCCTATCCACATCCAACTGACCCCGCTACACTGGTAGCTCGTCACTACCAAACACCACGTGCACGTACTCCTCCAGCGCATCATCCTCTAACCAACACTCGCTAATTGGGAGCCCTAATATCAGGAGCCTCAGAATCTGCCACACATCCTCTAGTGTCACCATCATCTCCCCTGTTGGTAAGTGAAATGTCGACGTCTCTGAATCCCATCGCTCTATCAAGGCTGTCAACATGGCCCTATGGGCCTTGATCATCGGATATGTCAGCATGTGTAATAATTCTGCCTCCGCTAGTCTCTAATGATCCTCCCCGGTCATCCTCGCCATGCATCTCCTCAGCACCTTTGATCGTCTCTCTTGAATGCACAAAATCTTTGTTTTCTGCACACGCGAAACACATTTTTGTCATTTTCATTCCTTTTTTGTGTCCCCCATTATTCTCGGCTTTAACTATTCCCCTTCCCCACCCATCCTCCCCAGTCTGGCAGTAGTATACCACTAATCAGCCCGGCTAGGTACAGCAATAGTACCGGTACCCTGCATGATACCATCCTATCCACATCCAACTGACCCCACTGCACTAGTAGCTTGTCACTACCAAACACCACACGCACGGACTCCTCCAGTGCCTCATCCTCTGACCAACACTCGCTAATCAGGAGCCCTAATATTGGGAGCCTCAGAATTTGCCACACATCCTCTAGTGTCACCGTCATCTCCCCTGTCAGGAGGTGAAATGTCAACGTATCTGAATCCCATCGCTCTATCAAGGCTGTCAACATGGCCCTATAAGCCTTGATCATCGGATATGTCAGCATGTGTAATAATCTTGCCTCTGCTAGTCTCTGATGATCCTACCTGGTCATCCTCACCATGCATTTCCTCAGCACCTCCAATTGTCTCTCTCGAATGCGCAAAATCCCTATTTTCTGCGCACGTGAAACACGTCTTTGTCATTTTTATTCTTTTTTTGTGTCCCCTATTATTATCGACTTTAACCATTCCCCTTCCCCACCCATCCTCCCCTACCCCCCCATCCCTATCCCCCCTTCGCCCTTCCCCTCCCCCTTCCTCCCCATCCCCATCGCTCCCCCCATCCCCTTCCCTCCCCCCCCACATCCCCATCCCTCCCCCATTCCCCACCCACCTCCTCCCCTTCCCTTCCCCCATCCCCTCCCTCCCTCCACCCCTCTTCGCCACCCCATCCCCCTTCCCCTTCCTCCCCTTCCTCCCCCCCTCCCTCCCTACCCCTTCTCCCCACCCATCCCCCTCCCTCCCCTTGCCCCACCCCATCCCTCCTCCTTCCCCTTCCCTTCCCCTCCCTCCCCATCCCCCTCTTCCCATCCCCCAGTGACAGACCCATCCACCCTCAGCGGCGGACCCGCACCACAGTGGCGGACCCATCCACCCCCGAGGCGGACCCGCCACCATGGTGGTGGAGTTGTCCGGCGGCCATGGGCTGGCTCACCCACGGTGGCGGACCTGTCCGCCACCGGCGGCGGATCTGCCACTTTTGTGGCGGACTGGTCTGCCCCCCACAGCAATGGACTCGCCGCTGCGGTGGCAGATCTGTCCGCCCGCGATGGTGGACCGGTCCATGTGGTCACCTCCTTTTTCCCCCCTCTAGCGTGAAATCCAATGCACTATCAAAAAAAAATTCCTACCCATTTTTATTTCCGACACCCTAGACAAAACCCATGTTTTTGTTTTTCAAAAATGTTGGCGTAAATAACTAAAAAACACAAAGTTACATTTTGAGCTAACCTGGCAGGGTACAGCCCGATGAGTGAAAAATAAACGTCTCTCATCCGCCGGTGAATGACGTCACTATCGTACTCTGGCATGGTGTCTAATCTCACTCGCCTCCTTTTCTTCCTCTCCTCCTTCTCCACTTGTCAGCCGTCACAATGAGCCAAAGTTAATTCTACAATTATCTTTTATCCCTTTTCACTTTTTCCCTCCTTTTTCATCTTAGGGTCTTTTTTTCTTTTTTTCTTTTTTTTAACCAAAAATTTCTCCAATTAATTCAGCCAACCTCTTTCTTCCCGGGGCCACCATTTGCACACCGTTTATCCGATTGACTCTGTTCAAGTGCCATTCTTCTTATTTTTTCGTGCTCTTTCCAACATGTACCACTCCATCCTTTCGAGAAGTTGATCGGGGCTCCCTTTGCCTCCCCCATCCCCCTTCTCGAGGGGGCATACCCTACCATTCCCTCCTAACCAGTCGCTCTAAGCCTACCTTTGCTTGACTAGGGCATCCTCTTCGCATTCCCTCCATTCGGGGAAACTCACGCGCACTCCCCCATGCTAGGGCATCTCTTTTTCTGGTCTCTTCCTCTACAGAGTCATCTGCATTCTATTTTTCTTCGAAACCCTATTATTCTAATAGTATTTCAAAGAGGGGCAAAATGTAGACGTCCAATTTGATCACTTCCCTATGATCAAACGCGTCTCCTTAATCATTCAATTGCTCATCCCCTACAGCAATATTAATTAAACCATTTGTTTAATTAATATCTTGCATATTGCAAAAGGGTCCTAAAGTATTTAATTTAATACTTTACCCCTTTTCCTCCTCTAAATTAAATAAATATACCCTTTTATTTAATTTAGTCATATCCCCCTTTTGAATTAAAATTAATTTTTAATTCCTCTTTTCTCTCTCATGGTCACATCCTCCAACTTTTGCAAGTTGGTCCCCTAATCCATCTTAACTACTTCATCTTCTTCTAATTAACTAGGGTTAGCATGTGCACACCCTTAACCATCATTAAGGTCACATCCTCCATAATCTCCCACTTGCTTCTAATGAGTCATTAGTCCATCTAACTGAGTACTTGCACAACCTTAATCATTTGGTTAGCCTAACCTAATCCTCATCCTATTTATGGCATATGTCCTTGAGTCAGCCTTATTAAAGGCTTTCTCCTTTTGGACAAGGCACTCCACTTCCCTATGTGAATTTTTAATTCACCTTTTAAACCCCCAAGGCACCCAAAAGGAATTTTTAATTCCTTCACTTCTTCCCACATGTCCTTCACTTATTCTTTATTCATTCCCATCTCCCCATGAGAATATTTGAGGAATTTTTAATTCCTCACATGTCCTCTCACCCACATGGGGACAAGGACCTCCTTTATGAGGAGATCTTGTCCAATCCCAAGGTACTTTGTACCCCCCTCCATGTCATGTACTCCTCCTTCCACCTCATGTCCACTTCACCTTTTAGGGCTAAATCACATGCCACATGTCAAGATGTGAGGGCTTGTGAGTTCTCAACTCACCTTAGCCCTACATCTTGATATTTGGTGGCTCAATCTTGACCCTCCATTTCTTCTAGGAATTCTCAAAAATCCTATAAATACCTCCTCTCTTCTTCCATTTTGGGGAGATCATTTTGCTAGCCAAACTCTTGCAGTTTTGTTTCTCAACCTACACTTAGCCATTTTCTTGTTTTCATCCACTTGCATCCATCTTCACATACTCATCTAGCTTGCATCTTGCCATCCAAGGAGCATACACATCAAAGATCGAAGGGCCAACCAAAGGATCGATTCGACGCAAGGTATAGAGTTCCATTTTGTTGCTTTTGCTTTGTGTTGTTTCCAACTTAGGCTAATCTTGAAGTGTAGGTGGTTTTGTTGTTTATTTGAACTCTTTTACTTGCTGCTCATTTTCTAATGCTCACATTTGACCTATCATAGATACATTTTGAATGAAGTGTTTAAATAAGTGTTATACCAAAAATTTTCTAGTGGTAACCATTGTGTTGCAAAGACAGTTGTTACATCAAAATATCAACCTATTAATGTCTAATACAACTGTCAGAGTTAATGAATCCATGGGAGGTGGTTAAGCCATGTCACAAACCCAAGTGTTGCACTACACAGCAAAAGAAGACCAAGGGTGCACACCTTGCAACAATTCCCCCTAACGCAAGCAAGGGGTTTGAACCCATGACCCTAGCTCTAATACCACTTGTTGCAAAGATAATTTTCATTGCACCAAAAGATCAACCTATTAATGCTTGATACAACCACAAGAGTTAATGAATCCATGAGAGGTGGTTTTAAGCCATGTCACTAACCTAAGCGTTTTGTTGCACAACACAAGGATACCAAGGGTGCACACCTTACAACACATTGCACTCATCTATCTTAGTTATCTTGTGTAAAACATTGAGACAACCCTCCAATAGTTTGTTTTTCATCTTATTCTTTCCATTTAATTTCTAGGATGATATGATAAGCTACAAGCAAGTTGACTTTCTAAACATGAGAGTAAGTTAAAAAATTACTTATAAATATAGGATCATGATCACTTAAATTAATTTTTGGAGTCCCATATAACTTATAAAAGATATCCATTAAATTTTTTTATCTAATACTAGCAAAAACAGGGTGTGAAGAAGCACAAAAAGGTTGAAATTTGATGATTCAGTCCATAATAACCATGATGATTTTATTTCCTTTAGACTTGTGCAAACCTATGATAAAATTTATGAGTACCTCTTCACACCTCAATCTCGTAATAGATAAGGTTTAGAGAAGTCCTAGTCTCTTAAATATCCCCCCTTTGTTTTTCTAGCATATCATGTATTTTACTATAAATATTTTAATATCACCTTTGAGCCCATCCCAAAAGACATATTTCTTGAATCTATGATAAGGATTATTTAATAATCCAAAATTACCCATAACTAGAGAAGCATGAATCTCTTGTAAAATATTTTGTTTAAGGGTAGAGTTCGTGTATAGGTAAAAGTTCTCTTTATACCATAGGGAGTCTCCCTTCAAAAAAACTCATTTTAGTTACTGTAATAATTTTACAAAGTTGTAAAATGAGATTCCATATAGTGACCTTTTATTACTAATCTAACTTCATCTACCCAATCTACCTATAATATTGAAATGGTACATATTAATTCCTTTGCATTATCATCCTTTCTAGATAATGTACCAACCACTACATTCTCCTTAAATTTCTTATAAATTATCTCAATGTTATATCCCAATATTTTAGTGACCCATTTCTATTTTTCTTTAAAGGAACCAATAACATAAGAAACATTTTAGTTTACAACAATATGTCTTTACTTTGTAGTGTTTACCCATCTTATATGCCCTCTATTATTTGTTTGCATGAATAATTTAGCTAGTATTTTTTGACATAAATTAATTTGAGTTTATTATTAACCTTCAATTGAATACTATCAAAAGTAATTATGGATCTCATAATAATTATTCCTATTGATTCCTTAAAGCATCAAACTACATAATACTATTCTTAGTCAAATCAAGAGGAGCTAGAATTAGTGTAGTACACATAGCTTTAGGTTTAGTTTTTTAAATATTTTATTAGTGGCCTCATTTCACTAAAAACCATCCTTTTTCAAAATTTTAGAGAGGGATTTTTGTATGCAGCAATAATATATAGTGAGTTATAGGAAACTCCTAAATTTTTTGATAGTTTTAAGAATTTCCCACTCCATCATATCCTTAGTAATAGCTTAAATTTGAAATTTATTAAAAAATTGATATAGAAGAAGAAATATTAAGACCAAATAACATCACCAAAACTCATAAACATCGTCACAAGTCCTAAAATTTGTCTTGGAAATACCTCATTAGCTGATTTTAATTTGGTGATAACATGACCTAAGATCAAGTTTCTTAAAAAATTGCTATAAATTTAGTTCATCTAAAAAATATTAATGGTTGAAATAGGAATCTTATATTTGATGGTGTACTAGTTAAGTTCTCTATAATTTAGACAAATGCACCTAGTTTCACCATTCTTGTATACTATCACACTAGATAACAATAGGTACTTTGACTATTATACATAATACCTTCTTCTAGCATCTCCTATACCATCTTCTCAATTTTACTCCTTTGACATATGGGTAATATAAAGGTTTGAGCAAGAAGTTGGGCCCACATTCAAGGGAAGTGTCATTTTTCAGCTTTAAAAAAAATACCCATTCATTTTTTAAAATAGATACCCATTTTGAAGTGTGTACTTCTTCCAAAAGGTTTGAAACTCACAAGAGATGTTTTTCATTTTGATTTAGGCTTAGAAAAGGCATGGTAATCCAACACCTAGGCTTAGACTTACAAGTACAAGGTCAGGGCAATTTCAAGAGAAATAACTAACTTTGGCAATATGGCTAATGGACATTTTTTTCTAAATCAATCTATAAAATTAAAACCCATTAGAGAACACAATTTATAGTTTCTAAATATATAATTTTTATTAATATTGGATTATATTTTTATTTTTTAATTATTTTCTAAGCAAACTAGTCCTTAAACTTGAAATATTAGGGTTTTTTTTTTGTTTTTTAATAACTTTTTTGGGATAAGTTTCTTGTAAAAACAATTATATGGCATCAATATCTAGACAATTCCCTACATAATTCAAAAAAAAATATTCAAAAAAAAATAGTATAGGTCCAATTATGTTGTACGTACACATTAATTTTTAAAAACAGCAATTAAGGCCAATAAAAATTCAATAAAAAAAAATTACAAAAAAAATCCTCATCAATAGACATGTTGTTAAATCTCTTTCCACAAAAGGAATTATCAAAATAATTTTATTTGGGTCAAAAAGTGGTGTCTGTATACGTGCATAGTATGGTAAAAAAATGACTTTTAAAAAGTGGTTTTTATACATCCCTATCAAAATTTAATTTCTATAATCTATGTATTTGAAAAAATTACATATTTGGAAACTAGATTCAAAATGCTAAATTTCATATTACTGACTTTTTTTAAGATTCATTTTGTAAGTGCCTCAAATTTTCAGTCCAAGTGTGACAAATTCTAAAAACCAGAAAAAAAAAACACTTCCACTTTTTGAGCTTTTTGTGGACCCAACTTCTTGCATCAGCCTATAAGGCCCAACATTATGTGATTAACACATTGACACTAGCTAAATTATATCGTCATGATCCATTTTGGGAGGAATCTATTTTACAAAGCATATGGACCTAACTAATATTAGGTAGTTCATATAGTATAATGAGGTTCACAACACATCTCTTGTTGATAAAACCTATTCATGGATACCAAGGTACATCTTCACTTTAATTGTGATGTCCTCTTCCTTTGTTAATTTATGTTAATATGTGCATGACCTAAATCTTATTTGACTTGATTTAGCTTCCTTCCTTCATACATGAAGTTATTTAGGGTAGGGTAGATGAATATGTATATAAAACATTATATTGGAAACTATTTGATTACTTATTAGGTTGTAGAAGAGTGAAAGAAGAAAGATTCCAAGTTGTTGTCTTGTGACCTATAACAAACTAGGGACTATTTTCTGAATGTGAAAAATGTGGTTTCAATCCATTTGTATAAAAAATGTAATCCTTTAATGAAATTTTCTAATGCACATATTTTATTTTTTTAGTGTCTCCATGAGCAATATATTGTCTTGGAAATATTTATTGTTATTCTAGTCTCATTTATTAGTTTGAGTGATTTATTTACTCAGTCAATCAACTAGATGATTGAGAAGAAAGATTGTAAATTATTGTCTTGCGGCCTATAAAAAACTTGGGACTATTTTTTGAATGTGACAAATATGGTTTCAACCCATTTGTATAAAAATGTAATCCTTTAAGGAAAGTTTCTAATGCATTTTTTATTTTTTTTGAGTGTCTCCAAGAGCAATAGATTGTCTTTTAGAAATATTTATTGTTATTCTAACCTCATTTATTTATTTGAGTGATTTATTTACTTAGTTAATCAACTAAATGATTGTAAAACCCTTGAAAACTCTTTGCAAGGTATCTTCAAAAACTAATAAAATAAATCTATGTATCTATTCATGGATAATTAAGGTGAAATCAAATAATTGTGTTGAAATTTTATTATCTTTCAAGATTGCATGTGTAGATCCTAGCTTATGTGTATAGATGTAAATCCTAGTACTTTTAATCATTTTCTTCTAGAAGATGTCTTCTTTGGCTCCAAACACTTCACCCATTGGTCTTGATATTTTGACTATATTGCCCATATAGGGTCAAGATGCCCATCTACAATATGTTAAACCTATAATCATATTATCATAGTTATGTTAGCACAAAATCTAGTAGTGCTCGTTCCATAGATAACCCCCCTATGAAACTTGTTTGTTTCCTAAGTTTGTGAAGTTCAAGCACACAAAACGGGGTAATTATCAAGCCACCTCAAAATACATTCCAAAGCCTCAAATAGTTAGTTTGAGCATCCCCCTATGTTTTCCTCATGAATACCTTTGAAATGAGCTCCTTCAAGAAGTCTCACTGTCAATACTTAGTGAAATTGTTAAATGTGCAGTTGTGCCCAAAAACAACACTCCAACTCACATCCAAAAATTGGCTAAGTGTTGAAAGTGCAGGGGCACCAAAAATCAGCACCCCTACACAAAGGTGATTGTTTGAAGATGCAGAAGCGCTAAATTTTAGCGCCTTTACACCTTCTTTGCCAAACTTAGCCAAAATTGTCTTAGGCACACTTTTTCAAGTCTTTTGTACTTTTTGCTTTTCATGCCATCTTTTATGCCTCAATTAACTGGGCGACTTGAGTTAGGTTTTTGGATTTTCTCAATAACTTAAAAGTGATTTCATTGTTTATTTTTCATCATTCTTGGTCTTCACTCCATTCCTCTTTGTTGGGCATGCATCTACCTCAAGAAAAATGTGTTTTTCTGAAGATTTGACTTTTGGGTCAAGCTAGGTTTTAAGTGCTTGTTTTAGGTACGCTTTTATTCTTTCTTCCTTTTATTACTTCTCATGAATGTGTTTTATCTTGTTTAGATCTGCAAACATGTTTTTACATTTTTATGTTGCCCTCCAAAATGCATTTTTTAATCCTTCTTTAAACATTTCTTTTCTTTGCTTTTATTTTTCATTTTATCTTGGTCATGGGTCGACTTGCTCTTTTGTTGTTCCACCGTTCTTCCAAAAAGTATTTTGAATGCATCCCTTTGATCCCTACAAGTTCATTTCTTCCCTTGGTTTCAACGGCCATTAATATGCATCGGTTTTATGAAGCTCACAAATGTAGAATGAGTTTTACTTGTAAACTTCATGACACCATTTTAGAAAATTCACACCAAAAAACATTCTATGTTTTAAAAAATTCTAAGTAATGAACTTCTCAAACAATGGTGCACTATTTTGATCCACATTGCCTTACACAAATTTTGAGCAAAGTGTTAAGGTGTTGAATTTTAGCGCCCTAACATAATGAAAAGTTGTCTAAACTCTCAAGTGTAGTGGCACTAAAAAAGAGTTGCCCTAACATCATGATTTTTTCCTAACACTGAGACATGTAGGAGTGTTGTTTCTTAGTGCCCCTGCACCAAAGTTACATTTCTCCTAAGTGCAAGGGTGCCGATGTTCAGTACTCTTACACTTTTCCCATTTTTTCTCCAAAACACTTCAAAACTTGCCAGTCTTGCTCTGTTTCTCGTTCCTTCTACTTTGTGCATCGTTTTGCATGTGTTACTCACTCCATGCTTTCTCATCATCGTTGCTCACTTCACGCATCCCCTTTTTTTTTACTAGTGTTTGACTCCACATCTTGCAATCTCTTTTAAAGATCCTTAAAGTTGCTGATTGTAGATTCAGTTGCTCTCAGATGACTACCAGAAAACCTCTGTCATTTTCAAAAAACTAAAGACAAAATGAAGTATAAGTACCATGGTGTCTATTCACTGACTGTAGTGATCTCCAAGGTGGAAGAGATAAAAGACACAGAGGTTGGTCATCAAGGCCTAGTTGATTTTGTAGAGAAAATTGAGAAGAAGCCTCTTGATGATTCTATGAGAGCAATTGTACACAATAACCTGCATTTTGTATCAATGTTCCCTACTGCTCCACACAATACAAAATTTGTCCTTGAAGTTGCATCCCACTACATCAAGGAGAGTAGAAGTGTGATTGATTCTTTTGGGCATGAGATTTTAAGACTCGGCCCTGACTTCTTTGATATTCTGTTCAAAGTTCCACAGATGGAGAAGTACATCGATATCTCGATACAAAAATCACAAGAAGTCTATGATGTTGATCCCAACAAGGCTAAAAACCTGATAAATAGCCAATGGTTAAAGAAGCCTAGGAAAACTCTTTTCAAATAGCCAAAGGGACTCCTGTGAAGTGATTTCAAAGAAGATGTCAAAGATATGATCACATTCTTAAGCAGAGTGAAGGGCTTTCCTGAATCATCCACTTTTCATGACTGGATGTATGAATACATCATAATCATAAGAAGATAAATAGTTCACATTGATCGGGGCAATTAGATCAGGGATGAAATAAATGAATAACTGATCAATGTGTCTTCTACATTAAAATTCTATATGACTTCTTATCTGGTGTATCTAGTAGCTGTAATGAGGCAATTTCTAGGTCTATCCACAAAAGGGAATTGGATAATGGTACCTATGTAAAAAAAAATTCTATCAATTGGAATTGAAGGAAAGCTTCTATCATTTCAAGAGGGTTATTGATGCTTTCTTCGCACCTCTGCTTTTCAATTTTGATCTAACTCTCGAGAGGAGGAGGGCATCTGATGAGGCCTATAAGGCGGTAAGTAAAGTTGGATGCATATTTCTACAACTCCCAACTTTTACTTATTTGAGAGTAGGGTGTTATATTGGTTACCCTTACATGTTGCCACGATATCCTTTGGAAAAGTGGGTCCTCATGAAGATGTGCAGATAGTTGATTTCAATGCACAAAGAATGAAGAAATATTCACAAGCATTGATTCAAGTTCCCACTAACAATTGGTAGATATACTATCCCGACTATACAAAAAGCCAATTTAGTTTATGTTGAGATGTAAGTCATGACAATCAGGACATATAAATATAGGTTTGATTTTGATTACCAGGATGTCAAAAGGAAATTGTAAAAGGGTCATCATCACAAGTACCATTTTGAGGACATCTAGGCTGATTGCAGGGTTGAAGAAGCCATTTGCAAAATGTATTATTGCAGGTTGACCGTACAACAAATCAAAGATCTTGGTATCATTGACCTACCAAAAGATTTCATAGATCCTGGTGATATCATGCATGTTGTTTATGATGAACAAGAAATATCCAAGAGGTCGTTGCCTGCAATTCAATGGTCCAAAAAGGAAAGTGTTAGCATTAGGGAAAGATTGGTGCCAATTTTGTCTAACACTGCAAAATGGTTACACAAGCATGGTTTTGAAATGAAAAGTTTCAGAACAAATTCGGAAGGAGAGGAATCTGAGGTAGAAGCTCGTTGACAGTAAGAACTCCACATGAAAGACAAATTTGTACCTCTTCCCACTTCTTCGTGAAGAGGCCCAAGGATCAAGTTCACTATTGGTAAGAAGGATACATTGTCCATCCAACTACGGAATCTGAACCATCTCACCCTAGAGGAAAAGGGGTCATTTCTAAAGAGATAGATTATGATGAAGAAGGAGATTCCAGCAATCAATCCACTGAAGAAGAAGTTTCAATAGAAGCAAACTCTGATGAAGAAGAAGATTTTGTAGATGAAGAAGAGTCTAAAGGTGAACCAAAGTCAAAAAGACAAGAGGGTGATCAACAATAACCCAAGCATGATGAAGAAAGAACTATGTCTCCACCTGAGAATGTAGTTGAAGAATTTCCCAAAACATCTCACCTGTGACTTCAAATGTTCCTCATACACCTCCAAATCTAAACACTCGTCCACCACCTGTTTCTAAATCACCTATTCCTACCATAGTGATACTCACAATGAGCGTTTCACCTACCCCTGTAGCATCAACTATAGTTGATACTCCATCAGTGACAAGTATACACACGGTTGACATTTTATCCAACCCTCCATCATCTATTGCTAGCCTGTCATCATGGTCATATGATATCACTTCAAAAACTGATTTTAATCGGTTCATGAATGAATCAATGCATGATCAGCTCAATGTGAAAACTATAGGAGCAGTTTTGGCAAACACTGAACCCATTGTCACAATACCAATTGCTACTTCAGAAGATACAATGATAAGAGAGTTGACAGTTGCATTTCTCGTAAGTGCAAGGGCGCTGATTTTCTGCACCCTTACACTTTTCCCATTTTTTCTCCAAAACACTTCAAAACTTGCCAATCTCGCTCTGTTTCTCATTCCTTCTACTTTGTGCATTGTTTTGCATGTGTTACTCACTCCATGATTTCTCATCATCATTGCTCACTTCACGCATCCCCTTTTTTTTTACTAGTGTTTGACTCCACATCTTGCAATCTCTTTTCAAGATCCTTAAATTTGTTGATCATAGATTTAGTTGCTCTCAGATGATTACCAAAAAACCTCTGTCATCTTCAAAAGCTAAAGACAAAATGAAGTATAAGTACCAAGGTGTTTATTCACTTACTGTAGTGGTCTCCAAGGGGGAAGAGATAAAAGACACAGAGGTTGGTCATCAAGGCCTAGTTGATTTTGTAGAAAATTTTGAGAAGAAACATCTTGATGATTCTATGAGAGCAATTGTACATAGTAACCTGCATTTGGTATCTATGTTCCCTACTGCTCCACACAATATAAAATTTGTCCCTCAAGTTGCATCCCACTACATCAAGGAGAGTAGAAGTGTGATTGATTCTTTCAAGCATGAGATTTTAAGACTCGGCCTTGACTTCTTTGATATTGTGTTCAAAGTTCCACAGATGGAGAAGTACATCGATATCTCGATATAAAAATCACAAGAAGTCTATGACGTTGATCCCAACAAGGCTAAAAACCTGATAAATAGCCAATGGTTAAGGAAGCCTAGGCAAACTCTTTTCAAATAGCCAAAGGGACTCATGTGAAGTGATTTCAAAGAAGATGTCAAAGATATGATCACATTCTTAAGCAGAGTGAAGGGCTTGCCTGAATCATCCACTTTTCATGACTGGATGTATGAATACATCAGAATCTTAAGAAGATAAATAGTTCACATTGATTGGGGTAAATATATTAGCAATGAAATACATGAACAGCTGATCAATGTGTCTTCTACATTAAAATTCTATATGACTTCTTATCTGGTGTATTCAGCAGCTGTAATGAGGCAATTTCTAGGTCTATCCACAAAAGGGAATTGGATGTTGGTACCTGTGTAAAAAAATTTCTATCAACTGGAATTGAAGGAAAGCTTCTATCATTTCAAGAGGGTTATTGATGCTTTCTTCGCATCTCTACTTTTCAATTTTGATCTAACTCTTGAGAGGAGGAGGGTATATGATGAGGCCTATAAGGCAGTAAGTAAAGTTGGATGCATATTTCTACAATTCCCAACTTTTACTTATTTGAGAGTAGGGTGTTATACTGGTTACCCTTACATGTTGCCACGATATCCTTCGGACAAGTGGGTCCTCATGGAGATGTGCAGACAGTTGATTTCAATGCACAAAGAATGAAGAAATATTCACAAGCGTTGATTCAAGTTCCCACTAACAATTGGTAGATATGCTATCCTGACTATACAAAAAGCCAAATTAGTTTATGTTGAGATGTAAGTCATGACAATCAAGACCTATAAATATAGGTTTGATTTTGATTACTAGGATGTCAAAAGGAAATTGTAAAAGGGTCATCATCACAAGTACCATTTCGAGGACATCTAGGCTGATTGCAAGGATGAAGAAGCCATTTTCAAAATGGATTATTGCAGGTTGACCATACAACAAATCAAAGATCTTGGTATCGTTGACCTACCAAAAGATTTCATCCTGGCAAAATCATGAATGTTATCTATAATGAACAATAAATATCCAAGAGGTCGTTGCCTACAATTCAATGGTCCAAAAAGGAAAGTGTTAGCATTAGGGAAAGATTGGTACCAATTTTGTCTAACACTGCAGAATGGTTACACAAGCATGGTTTTGAAATGAAAATTTTCAGAACAGATTCGGAAGGAGAGGAATCTGAGGCAAAAGCTCGTCGACAAAAAGAACTCCACATGAAAGAAAAATTTATAGCTCTTCCCACTTCTTCATGAAGAGGCCCAAGGATCAAGTTCACTATCGGTAAGAAGGATACATTGTCCATCCAACTACGGAATCTAAACCATCTCGCCCTAGAGGAAAAGGGGCCATTTCTAAAGAGATAGATTATGATGAAGAAGGAGATTTTGGCGATTAATCTATTAAAGAAGAAGTTTCAACAGAAGCATCTGTGCTGGACTCTGATGAAGAAGAAGATTTTGTAGATGAAGAAGAGTCTAAAGGTGAACCAAATTCAAAAAGACAAGAGGGTGATCAACAAGAACCTGGGCATGATGAAGAAAGAACTATGTCTCCACCTGAGAATGTAGTTGAAGAACTTCCCAGAACATCTCACCTGTGACTTCAAATGTTCCTCATACACCTCTAAATCCAAACACTCGTCCACCACCTGTTCCTAAATCACCTATTCCTACCATTGTGATACTCACAGTGAGCGTTTCACCTACCCCTGCAATGTCAACTATACTTGATACTCCATCAGTGACAAGTATACACACGGTTGACATTTTATCCAACCCTCCATCATCTATTGCTAGCCTATCATCACGGTCATATGATATCACTTTAGAAGCTGATTTTAATCGGTTCATGAATGAATCAATGCATGATCGGCTCAATGTGCAAACTATAGGAGCAATTATGGCAAACATTGAACCCATTGTCACAATACCAGTTGCTACTTCAGAAGATACAATGATAAGAGAGTTGACTGTTAATCTAGAAGCTCGTACCACCTCTCTTCCCCCTTGGTTGATATCTCAAGTTTCTAAGTGAAAGAAGCAGATGATTTCTCTAGAAGAGCTTGACCTTGAAGAGATAGTCCCTCAAAAATCTAAAGGGAAGAGAAGGGAAAAGGTGTACTCGCAGCTGAATATTGACAAAACTAGTCATAAGTATGCAAAAATTGGCATACCACCTCATGAAGGAGATGTCAACATGGAGGATTACATAGTGACAAGGGTCCAGCTTGGAAAAGTTACAAATGAAAGTGAAAAAGAAGATGCACAGTTGACTTTGGACATTTTGGCTAGAAGATTGGATAAAATGGAGCAGGCTCATAATATGTACAAACATAGGGCAGAGCATTATGCCACTGTTGTGAGGAGACTTGTAGGATCTACAAGTAATGCACAATCATTAGCAATGGTAAATGTTAAGGACCCATCTATCAAGAAAGCTGAGAAGTTTTCCTCCAAAGGTAGGGTGTTGTATGATTTCGTCAAAAAGATCATAGAACACGGTTTTCAAATTATAATTGTCATGGACAAAAAAGCTACTCTAATATCCAAGCTCAAAATAAATCTTGACAAGGAGGAGAGTGTACTTTCCCAAGATCTTAAAGAGATGGAAAAATTCCTGTTGTGGTGGTCGCAAATGAAATAGGCAAGGCTCAGTAAATTGGTGGAAGCTAGGGTGATTTCTGACAAAGGAAAATATATAGAGGTAAGAGAGTCTTTGAAGCACCGTATTCATATGTTAGAGTCTCTTACAAAAGATCTCCACCAAGTACAGGAAGATGTCGAAGGGCATCATTTGATTCTCAAAAGAGGAATCAAGGAGTTACCAGGGCGGCTTCGTGAGGAAAATTGTATCTTCCTACCGGCCACAGAACTATCCCAAATCTTCAAGGAAGCCATCGTGAAGTTGATTAACAATATAGACTTTTCAGAAGCCTCGTTGGATGTCATTTGTGATACAAGGATTACATTGGATAACCTCAAAATGCATCTTGATAGATGCAAGAAGGTTCATTCATTTTCCATGAGATCGATCATGAGGATTCACACCATTGTGGATTACACCGTTGGTCTGGATGAGAAGTTCACACAAGAAACCAAGATGAAGTATGAAGACTTCCTCGCCCAAGCAAGGAACCGTGAAGATTCCTGATTTCCCATTGTTCAAATTTTTGGTGCTTTCCCCTATGCATCTTGTAAATAGTTTTTGACATCTTAAATGTCATTTTTTGAAATGTAATTACACCAAGTCTGAGATGTAATCTTTTGAAAAAAAATTACACTTTGACCTTGGTCAAAGTTAGGTGATATTTTCCTTAATTAGCTCACCTAACTTTCCTATTTTTTCTCAATTAGATTCCTAATTTTTCTCATCCCTCTTTCTATAAATATGAGGGATTTCTATTGTATTGTTTATCCTTTAGTATTTTGCAACGAAGTGATGCCTTTTTTGAAGCAGAATTGTGAAACTTTGTGTTCATGCTTTGTGAATGAAATCTAATCAATAAAGAAGAAGATTGCAAACCATAATTTGTTTTGGATTCGATAGTCTTGTGAATTGATCTCATTTGGTGGTGATTAGTAAAAGATATCTAAAGGACTCTAAGTAATTCATGTAAACTTTGTGTTACATTTTTTATTTGGATTTATTTTATTTTTTTTGGTTAAATATTGTTGAATGATCTACAAGACTTTGTGCTTGTAATCATTCATGTTGTTCGAGGAATTGTTGTATCTAAGAAGAATTTGTGCTTCTAATGCAACAAAGGATACATCTTTCATAGATCCACCATTGAAAAAGCTACGGAACGACTTTGTGCCTTCATGAGCTTTCCCTTTTCTTTTACTTATTTATTGTTAATTACTTATGGTATCTCTACACTTTTCTTTGACAAGATAGAGGTATTGGTATTACTACTTGTTGATCGTTTAAGGTTATTGAGAATTGAGAACTTCCAACAGTGAAGCATTGTAAACATCTTCTCTAAAAAAGGAGAGAAGGATGAATGTAACACACCCCCCCACTTCGTAAGTATTGTGTACATTGTGTAATTACTTTATTTGTTTTACTATAGCTTCTATCAACAGTAAGAAGGGTGCCTCCCATTTCTGAGAGGAGAGATTTATATCTCACATAGTTGTGGCTGAAGTCCTAGTTGTGTAATCTATCGAAAAGTTGATTACATAATTTTCACCCAACAAGTTATTAAACAGTTTGAATATTCTTATTTTATTTGTGAAAAATAAGATTCACAATTTAAGATCTAGATCACAACCAAAATCTTTATTTACATGCACAAAATTTATGTTTTATGATTGCTATATTAATTTCTAAAAATTTAAGATAAATGGATCACTAAACAATGGTATCTTCTTTAACACTCTTAGACTTTTCTTTCAACCTAGTTAAATTTAAATTTTTCTTGATAGAAAGCACGCTACAAACATGCACATAATTTCTAGAACAATTAGAAGGCGATTTATCTATACAAAGATGAGTATGATTAGAAATGTTAGATTCTTTACTTGATTTCAAACTTCGAGTACAAATGTGAATAATTATTAATATGATAAGTAATGACTCTTCAATGTATGTAAATGAATACAAGTTAGTATCTTTTAAATATATGAAAAGTATAATTTACTAGATCATATAATAGATTAAAAACATTTTTTTACCATGTTATAAAGTTTAATGCACCAACCAAACTTTCTCTTTCACCATTACATAAGTTAACACACCAATAAAACTTAATGTTTCATCATCACATACATGTTAACACACCAAGAAAATTTTAACTGTCATCTTTACATAGCTTAATACACCAAAAAAATTGATCTTGACCATTACATACATTGACCATGCCAAAAAAAAATTATTATTCACCATTACATAGATCAACATACCAAAAAAAAAAAATTGTATGTAGCCACTCCTTTCATGGAAAAAGATAGCATAACCATTTTTCTAGAGGCGTTTAATGTATCAAAAATAAACTTGGTCCCACTAATAGAGCACAAGAGATTGATGAACTTCAAGGCTTGATGACCAACATTTTAAAGAGGATGAATAAGGATCAGATAATAAAACATTAAAAAAAACATTATCTTAAATTGCAAAAAATAAAATCCAAAAGTAAAAAGTTATTTTGATTCAACATATGCAAGAAAAATCATCTCACAAACTGTGCTATGCATGTGAAAATGGTAGATGAAAAGAAATAAAATACGTTACTGAACATTTACTAATTAAATTTTTTAAGTTAATATATTTTTATATTTGAAATCAGTAAAGAAATATGGAAAGAACTTCTTAGTACGCCAGGAAAACTTTGTCTTATCAAGGAAAAAAAAACTCTCTTTTGCATGTGAAAATAAATAAAATCCTTGACTGGACATTTGCTATATTTTAATATTTGAGGGCGGTGAAGAAACCTCATGGGCGACTGCAACATTTCTTAATATTATTTCACTGAAGGAGTTGGAGAAAATGATTGAGAATGTGGGTTTAATTTAACATAAACAGCCGTCAACTTTGAAAAATCATTTTGACCATTAAGTGAGTATAAACAATTAGATCACTGTCAACTCACGAATCTTTCAGAGAAAGTATTATTATTTTTCACTATATTAAAAAGCATGCAAACAAATAATTCAGTAAAATTTAATATACAAATAGAGCACACAAACAGTTCTAGGAATTGAGTGTATGTGGACAAATAAAACATGGTGTTTTTCAAAGCACACGTACGGTCTTAGAGCTCAATTTTAATAATGATGTGTATTGCATACGAAGTCACAATCCATTCACTTCATATATAAATATTTTTCTTATATTAAATATGAAAAAAAAAACACACAAGCATTAAAGTTAAATGCTGTTTTTTATCAGTAAATATTTTTAAAGGTTTAAGTCATAAGTATATAGATATGACAATGTGAAGGCATTATAAAGTGATTCAATGTTGAATAGTTCAATTTCTAAAATCTTATAAAGAATATGTTATTTCAGAATAAGGTTGATGGAAAAGAGATTAAGATTACACAAGATGGAGATGCTATTAGCAGCTCTTGGAAAATTCACCATCAACAATTCACCATCGGAAAATTCACCGCGACAATTCACTGCCAAACAATTCATCACCATGTCAAAGTCATCTTGTGGAAAATTCACCACCAACAATTCATCACCGTGGATAATTCATCACATATACCATTAGAAAATTTGATTTATGATAATAAAAATGAAAGCATTTTTCAATTTATTTTATTTTATTCTAGTAAACCAATTATACAACAATATCAGTCATCTCTATTATTAATGCAGTGAAAATTATTCTTTTGCAAAAAAAATCTCAATTTCTTTGAATTATATATTAAAAATGTTAATGTGATAAATTATCCGTGGTGGGTTGGTGGTGAATTTTCCATGAGATGAATTTTTCATGGTGGTGAATTGTTGACGGTGATGTATTTTCCATGAGATGAATTTGTCATGGTGGTGAATTATTGACGGTGAATTGCTGGCAATGAATTTTCTGGTGATGAATTGTTGGTGGTGAATTTTCTTGAAGCCGCTATTAGCAAGTGGGAGATAAGAAGTGGTAACGCTTGTTCTTGGATACTTCTTAATTTGATTGATAATGTGATTTTATGTGTATATTCAAGTCAATTACAACAAAGGAAGCTTAGGATCCGTTGAGTCAAGCCAATCTAAATTTGTAGAATGTAACATCACTACTCTGAGAATAAGTAATAATGAAGAATGCATAATTGAATGTGAAGTCTTACACAACATTGTTTTCAATAGAATATAAGGAGAAGATGAAAAATAAAATAGAAAAATGTCTCAAAGTTCTTCTAAGAATAGTCAAAGCATAAAGGAGTAAAAGAAGCTTAGAAAATGCTTCCATTAAGGTTCCCAAGGGAATTTGAAGAAGTAATGTAATGAAAGGTTTGCAAGGATTAAAGAGGTAAATAAGAAGGAACCATAGGCTAATGAGGCTCCATGTGGTGAGAAAGAAATTATTTGTATTGATTACATCCATAAGCTAGTAGTCTAGGAATTGTAAGTTGTTAGGAATAACACAACATATAATAGCTAAAATAGGCTGGTTCACAAGCTATAATGAGATTCTCAAGTGTAATAATTTTATTTTTGGTGATAAAAATAGGCAAGACATGATTGCAATAGAGAAATTTTCATTAAAAAATATTGATGGTGCATAATAAGAAGTATATAATTTTAGTTAGACGTGTCAGAGGCGTTCAAGAAATGCAAAAGCTTAATTAATTTAAAATAGTAAAAGAGATCATTTAAGTGGCTAAGTTGTGATAATAGGCATGGATATACCCCTAATATTATGAAGAGTATATATCCAAATAAGTTATAATGCTAGAGTATAATGTCCCTTACTCCACACAAAATAATTAAATAATAGAAAGGGAACGTTGTTATTTTTTTGAGAGAAAATGGTACATGCTTAAGACTAGTAGGTTGTCAAATCTCTTTTTGATTAATCTGATGTTTAAAATAGAAATTACCCACTAATGCATTACATAAGAAGACTTCCCAATTTTGAAATGAAATCGAGTTGAGTATTCAACACATGATAATTTCCAATTGTCTAGAATATATACATATAAGATTATTTTTTTTAAATGAATGACAAAATTAATAAGTATATATTAATTAAGAATAATTAAATTTGAAAGCATATTTATTATATGATCTTTTAGCACACAAGGTCTAATACATAGATATTATGTCATTTTTTATGAAATTTCAATCATACACAAGCCAATGGAAGTGAATAATGTGAAAGTAACACATATATAGTTCAATTCTTTATTATGAATGTAAGGAAGATTTTGAGAAAGGTGATTCACTTTAGAAGAACTAAAAATACGAGGGAAGGAGAAATTGGTATACAAGTTAAGGAAGAATTTATATGGGTTAGAGTAATCATCAAAACCATGGTAAGAAATATTTGATAGATTTATTGATGTAAAATAATTGAATTCTAGGATAAATTGTATGTCATCAAAAATTAAATGTTTAGTTTTTAATTTTTATTTATTTTTTGGTTGTTTTTTGGTTGTTACTTGTTTACTTTCTTGAAGATTGCTATAGGAATCATGTATGTCTATTATATGTTTCAGATCATTTTTTAGTTATGTTATAGACCTTCAAATTTCTATAGTCCTAAATGAAGTTGTTACTAGATGGCTTATTTTGTAAGTGGTTTTCTTTAGAAATAATCATTAAGATAAACATTAGCTAGTTGGATAATGTGATTATTATTGCTTTGTACAATATAAGATTCATTTTTGAAGGATTTATTGTGAAGTCTTCCAAATTGTTAGTTATTATCATTGATAGACAAAAAGCATTTATATCTTTGCTATTCTTGGTTCTTTTGGTTTTCTTTTTTCTATAAAATTGTTATTGCTTTAGGCATCTACTCATTATTCAAACATCTTCAATCATTTTTGGTAGATTTTTGTACAACTAACAACTGAATGGGAATCATTCTTTTGTTTTTTCTTCTCTTTTGGGTAGCTAGTTTTCTTTCCTATCATGACTAATTAATTTCTTCTTGTCGTGATTTTTTTTTTAATTTCATGACGTGTCTTCCTTGCTCCACAATTTTATTATTATTATTTTAGATATTTTCCTATTTTTATAGGTTTCCTTCTTCAATGGTGCTACTTCTTATACATTAGTGATTGATTGTTCCATTTGCTACAATAGATCTTTGGATTGTTTTTTGTCTATGTCGTATCTTTTATCTCTATATATCTAATATTACATATTATAGAGAAATTTATTTGACCTTTTTTATATAGCAATGCAAGATTCTAACATTTAATTTGTTGATTCTTACAATTAGTGGTCTATTACAACCTTAGGCCATCTGGTTAGTTTCACTCTTGAATATAAATAGATTTTAAAGGTTTCTTAGATAAAGTAGTGGCTATTAGATCTTATTATATGTTTTTTAATAAGAAAAAACTCTATTTTAAGGTTATCCATGAAAGACGATTGAATCTCCATTCAATAGTGAGAACAAAAGGAAAATGATGCAAAGCAGGGGAAGAAATTAACAAAACTTGGTTGTCTCACACACACACACTTCTTACACAAGGTTCATTGAAATCAAGGCCAACAATTATCTTAGTACACCTTGTCACCATTGACAACCTAGCCTAGTGGGCATCCAAGGAAGAAAACTCATCAACAAGGGCAGAACAGCCCAAAATAGTGGGGAAGAAATGTTTTAATACCCTTCAACACATTTGACAACTCACAAACATTCCTAAACCAACCAATATCTCCAAACAGTCACTAGGCATCAACTTTGGCAACATAGACACATGGCCAACAAGCACTATCACTCAAACAATACAAGAAACAACTGGTCCATTTCATCCTTGGTCTACAAAAACTCCAAATAACATGGAATGATGTCCTACACCCAAACAATATCAAACAATTCACAGGTTTGTCAAACCCTAGGTTGGGTGGATATTCTATGATTGTTCCCATATGAAAATGAGCAAACTGTCAACTAGATCTTCCATTCACGTGTATGAAATGAACTCCAAACTTGTAGGGGATGTAGGTGGCATCAAGATAGAGCTTTCCACAAGGTTACAACATTTTCCCATAGTGGAAACTCTGCCCTTTACATTTTCTTTAGTGACTAAGAACCCTGGGTAGGGTTTGTAACAGTTTTTTACAACAATGGCAATATCTCCTTCAAAACACAATGGATTTGAGTCAAACAAAAACAATTGAAAAGATGAATAACCCCTATAAATTCTCCAATCATCCTTCAGACTGTATTGGCAAGTACAAGTCTATATAGCATGACAGAACAATCAATTTTGCAAGAAAAACATAGTTTGAGAGTGCAAAATTGAAGTTTCTTTATTAAAAATCCTACCAACCTTTTGTCTCATGTTTACAACACATATCTATGCTTTTACAACCATTTCCATATCCCCAACTGAACCACAACTGATTTGTAACAAATATGCAAAAGTTGTCATTACAACATTGACAACAATTAGCAACTTTTACATCCTTTTACATATTTTCCCTACATTACACCTAATGACCCAAAATGGACCTAGATTTACATATAATGGTATTAAAGGAGCTTATTTACATGAATCAAGCAAAAAAAAAGAAAAAAAAAATCAAAGTGCATCAAGGTTTCTCAGGGTACCCCTGCACCATACTCCCCAAAGAGAAGAAATTCAAGCCCCACTTGAATTAAGGCCTACAACAATATAGCCATGTTTGAGAATGTATCGCTCATCCATCCATGTTGCATCTTAAATGGGAAGACCCTTCCACTTGACCAAATATTGCATATATGCCTTGTTCCTTGTCTTCTTGAGTTCTTTGGTATCAATGATACACTCCAACTCCATAGGCTTGCTTGGTGGAAGATCTTGAACCCATTCAGCATCTGGAAATGAAGATGAACCTACTCCATCACCTGCAACAACATCCCCTTTGAAAGGGTGCAAATCAAAAACATTAAATATGGGAGAAATACCAACACCTAGGGGTAGCTCAATTTCATAAGCATTGTTAGCAAATTTGTGCACAATATTGCAAGGCCCTATCTTTTTCATCTACAACTTGGAGTGTTGAACCTTTGGAAATATATTTTTCTGAGATGGGCTAAAATCAAATCACCAATTGTGAATTCAACCTCTCTCCTCTTCACATCAGCCCCTTGTTTATACTTTTCAACACTACTTTGAAGTTGCTCCCTAAATTTTTGATGGATCTCCTTCATTGCCACAAAAAAAATTATCCTTTACCACTTGGCCTATCCATTCCACTAATATCTCTCAATTCAAATACCCCTCTAGGATGTAAACCATAAACTACTTCAAAAGGACTCTTTCCAATACTCTTGTTCATAGAATCATTGTAGGAAAATTATTCCTGAGGCAAGACAAGATCCCATTAAGTAAAATGTTCTTTGGAAAGGAATCTTAAGAGGCTTCCCAAGATTTTATTACCCACCTCAGTCTTCCCATCATTTTGGGGATGATAGGTAGAACTGTAACTAAGGTTGGTGCCAAGTTTCTACCACAAGGTCCTCCAAAAATGCCCAATGAACTTACTGTTTCTATCTGAAACAATATTGAGAGGAAAACCATGAATTCTTACCACTTCCTTGAAGAAAATACCTACAATATATGATGCACCATTGGTGATTTTACAAGGTATGAAATGAGCCATCTTTGAGAATGGGTCAACCACAATAAAGATTGAGTCAAAACCTCTCGATGTTCTTGGCAACCCCATTACAAAATCCATGCTAATTGACTCCCAAGTCCTATGAGGGATGGGAAGAGGTTGATACAACTTGCATTGGTGCTACTTCCCTTTTCCCTTTGACAAATAGTGCATCTTTCAACAAACTTTCTTACATCAGATTGCATTTTAGGCCAAAAATAGTACCTTCTTAACTACTCTAAGGTCTTATTGAGGCCAAAATGACCTGCAAGACTACCACAGTTCTTTTCCTTTATAAAATTGTCTCTCATTAAACACTTAGGTACATAAATTTGTGCCCTTTTGAATAGAAAACCATCTTGAGTTAGAAAATCCAACCATTTTCCATTGGTGTTGTTGTGATGCTACAAATAAAAGTCATATATCTCCTTAAAATTTGTATCATCAGCATACATACCCTTTAATGATTCAACTCCCACAATTTTCAATTGAATTTCTTGCACCATAAGAGCTCTCCTATTTATGGTATCTTCCACTTTGTTTGACTATCCCTTCTTATGCTTGATGGTGAAAGTGAAACCTTGCAAGAACTCTACCCATTTGACATGCCTGTGACTAAGTTTCTCTTGGGTTTTTAGGAATTGGAGAGCATGGTTATCAGTAAAAACTATAAACTCCTTTGGAAGTAGATAATGCCTCCATTTTTTCAAAGATTGCACCATAGCATACATTTCTAGATCATAAGAAGAGTATTTCTTTTTGGCATCATTCAATTTTTTACTAAAGAAATCAATGGGTCTATTCTCCTGACTCAATACAACAGCTATATCATAGCCACTAGCATCACTCAATGGAAAAGGCCTTATTAAAATATGGTAAAGCCAATATAGGTTGCTCTGCTACTCTTTTCTTCAAATACTGAAAACTCTTTTTAGCCTCCTCAATCCAAACAAACCTTTTCCTCCTATCTCCCTTTATGGTGTCTATTATCGATGCACATACATGACTATATCTCCTAATGAAAAATTGCTAAACAACTCTGCTAGGATCCATTATCAATGTGCCCTTTGTGATCACAAACCCAAGATATAACAGCTTTGTCTTTAGAAACTCATTTCTTAGATTAATCATTAGTTTCTCTTCATTCAACCTTCTTAATACCAAATCCAAATGATGTAAGCTCTCTTCTTTACTAGAACTGAAAACAAGAATTTCATCAAGATAAACCACTACAAACTTACCAATGAAAGGTTTGAGAACTTCATTCATGAGTCTCATGAAAGTACTTGGTGCATTGGAGAGACCAAAAGGCATTATCAAGCATTCATAGAGCCCTTCATTTATTTTAAATGTTGTCTTACATTCATTACCTTGCCTAATTCTAATTTGGTGATACCCACTCTTAAGATCTATCTTGGAAAAGTAGCTTGCTCCACTTAGAAAATCCATCAAATCTTCAATCCTTGGAATTGGGAACCTATACATGATTATGACCTTATTTATGGCTCTTGAATCAGTGCACATCTTCTAATCTCCTCCCTTCTTGGGTGCTAGGACAGTGGTAACCACGCGGGGACTAAGACTTTCTCTTATCAACCCTTTATCAAGCAACTCCTGCACTTGCTTCTTGATCTCTTCATTCTGTTGTGGTGTCATTTTATATGCAGCTTTATAAGGAAAGGGTGATCCCAAAAAGTTGGTTTACAATTTTTGGGAGATTTTGATTTTTGTTGAAATCACATATTTTTAGAAAATATAATGATTTAAGCCTTAAAAAGTTCTATTTAAATCATTCCAAAGGAAGAGGGTTTGATCAAACTACCTTAGGATCAAACCCACTTGGATAGAACCCCGCTATTTTTAATGCATACCTATAACCGAGTCTCCTTTACGCCTATCAAAATGTTGATAAAAACCACTTTTGATTTACATTTTGGGGGATCAAATGAATTCATTTAAGGGTATGTGTAGGATCATCATGGAAAAAATAGGCCCTTAAGTGGCAAAAAATTCATAAAAATCAGAGTTAGGCAACTTCACATAAAATTTTGAATAAGTTATCTATATTATTTCAAAAATATGTAAGAATAGAATCTGTAGAAAATTGAATGTAGTTTCTAAACTACTAGGTTTTTTTTTTAAATCTATTTGGTGAAATTCTAAAATTTCAATATAGTGGTACTTAAATTTCATGGAAAAAATAAGAAGTAGGTGTCTGTCTGACCACCCTAACCACAATAAAATGATAATATTTTTTTATAATATTTTAGATATAAGTAGAGGACTCATGCCCCGATGTGATGTATATTTTTTTGTAATTTTTTTCTACGTAAATAATTAATTATAATTTTTTTATTACAAATTTATAAAAAATATAAAAACTCATATGTCTAACAACCTTAACTTGGTCAAAGCTTCAGGAAATTCAATTTTTCTTCTTTTAATCCTATAGTATGTGAAGCATAGAATGTGACACATGTTTTGGATTCAAAAAATGTGATACTGTTTGAAAGCTATAAATGTTTTTCAATCATCCTATTAATCAAGAATTTAGTCATAATTTGAATAGAAAATAAATAATAATTACTTATTAAATTCAAAGTTAAACATAATTTATATTGATGGAAATGAGAATCTCCTTTAAAAACCCTTTTCATTTCATCAATTTTGGGTTAAAAAATAGTTATCACCACATACCCATCATATTGCCACTTTTTGGCCCATCATGATCCTGCACATACCCTTAAAATTTATTTTTGTAATTATGTAGTCCTTATTATAAGCTTCCCAAAAAGTATAATTTTAAATAAATTTAATTTTATTATTATATTTTTTTTAATTTCTTGTGAATGTAGGTTTCTCACAGAAAATCAAGCTCTTTGTTCTACAAATGTGGAAAAATAGAAGATTATCAAAAAAATTTGAAAAATATGAGTGCACTAGATATTGAAGTCCTTGATCCAACAAAAAAAAATTGAATTTCGATACATACAAAATAATTTATGTGTTATACAGTCCACCTATGTCTAAATTGTAATTGGTTTGACTTTGAAACTTGATTAAGGAAAAAATATTTAATAAAACACTACGAAACCAATTGGAAGCACTAGATATCATAGTTACAAATCTAAATTTGAAAACATTAGAATTGTATCCTTCATGGAAAAAAAGTTGTGTTATACGATGAGTGTCACTCCTTAAAAATGGTGTTTACTTAAAAAAACTAGTTTTCGAAGGAGATGGAAAATGAAGTGCAATCTGATTCCAAAAAAAATTGAAAAAAAAATATTTACAATTTACGGAAAAAATGTCACAAATCACTAGTTTGCATCATCTTCAAATTCCTCACAGTTTAGTTGCTATAGGTGCCCGAAAGTGAAGATTTAGTTAGAAAAAGTCTGTTCAGTGTCCAATTTGGCCAAAAATTGTAAACTAGCATTGTGGGATGACCCAAAAACTAGCCCTTGGTATGAAGTCAATATGATGACTTATATCCCCGATTGGAGGCATGTTTCTTGAAAAAATCCTAAATCTCCAAAGGCAAATCATTGATATTTATTGTTGTCACAATAGATTTAGGTTTGACTATGATTGCAAAGCCCATTTGTTCATCTTCCATGGTCTTGATGAACTCTTTCTCTCCTACAATCATCACACTATATCCCACTTGTTGATCTTGGCTTTCATCCTTCAAAGGTGTCAAAGTGTAAGAGACCTCATCCTTCTCTATGACATAGGTGTTTTTCCTACCATCATGGACTTCCCTACTATCATATTGCCATGGTCTACCTAGCAGCATATGGAAAACATCCTGTAAGAGAGGGTGACCAACCATATCAAGGCCCTAGGTCACAGAGACCTGAGAGCAGAGGGTTTCCCTAACTTACCTCACTTTAAATGGATGTTTTGGGAATAAGGATCAAGAATGATGAGGACTATAAGGTGCCTCAACCATTCTACAGATCTGAACGTTAGTTTAGGCTAGGCGAGCTGGTTTTTGGAGACGGTATCGTGCCTCAGATAGCTCTCTTTCCGAGGATGGCAACATAGTTCTAGGACATCAATGTGGCAAGCTGGTGTATCTTGAGCACGTTGGCATCCATACGACCATAAAATAATGAACATGCCCATGGATATATGTCACTCTTAGGGAGGTCATGGTAGTTTGATATGAAGTAAATCCATAATGGGAGAGAAAAAACTTATACATTGGAGAAAAATGGGAGAAAATATACTCTTACACCATTGACAACCAAGGAAGAAGAGTTGGAAAGTGGTTCAAGAACACTGCTAGTGATAGGGAAGAAATTCATGAAAGAGATTAAAGGGAAAAATGTGTTTTGCAGTTGTTACCAAGGAGCTACAAGTAGATGCCGCAAATGAAAACAATGACATGCCTTTAGAAGTAAAGGGTTTGTCGATAGAATTTGATGAAATTGTGTCCAAGGATTTACCGAAAGGACTACCACCTATGAGGAGCATCAACCATCATAATGATTTGGTTCTAGGGGTAAGTTTACCCAACAAGGCAACCTATAGGTTGACACCTGCAAAAAATGAAGAGGTGAACAAGCAAGTGTAGCAATTATTGGAAAGATGATTTATTAGAGAAATCCTTAGCCCATGCGCAATACCAACTATGTTAGCACCAAAGAAGGATGGTGAATGGAGAATATGCATAGAATCAAGAGCCATGAACAAAATATAATAAGGTATTGTTTTCCTTTACCAAGAATGGATGATCTCATGGATTTTTTGGTAAAGGCTAGATTACAAAAAATGATTTAAAGAGGGGATATCATCAAATTAGGATAAGGGAGGATGCATTGAGTAGGAGTGTTGCATTGTTAAATAAAATAAGAGTTGAATTAAATAGGTTTGATGCCATTAGAGAGTTACACAAAGATGATTTGGATTTTAAGGATGCATGGACAACATGTATGGAGCCTACTAATGTTGATAGAAAACCTTGGATGGATTATTTTATACAAGCTAGACTATTGTTCAAAGGACAAAAAATTTGCATACCTCAAGGATCAGTGAGCCAGAATTTTATAAGAGGAAAACATTGTGGTGGTTTAGCTAGACATTTTGGAGCTGATAAGACAATGGACCAGCTTAGTGAAAGATATTTTTGGCAAAAGATGAGGGTTGAAATCAAAAAAATTGTGAAAGGATGTCAATTTTTTCAATACATGCCAAAGGAGGGAGTCAAAATACAAGCTTATATCAGCCATTACCCATACTAGAGAAACCATGGGAAGATATCAACATGAATTTTGTGCTTGGACTGCCAAGAACATGAGGTAAGACTACATATAATATTGTATATGGGAATTGTCCTATAGGTATTTTAGAATTGAGGGAGCTTGCAAATAATGAGGGATCCAAGAGAAGTGTTGAAGGAGAGGAGTTTGCCAAATATAATCAAGATTTGCATTAGCAAATGAGAGGAAAACTTAATTGGAGCAGCCAACAATATAAAGAGAAGGTTGATTTAAAGAGGAGAGAAAGGAATTTTGAAGTGGGAGATATGGTGGCACCCCTACGAAAGGAAATATTTTTTGTCCATGCCTACAGTAAACTCAAGTGGAAGAAGATTGGACCTTACAATATCATCAAGAAGTTTTCGTCAAATGCCTACCAGTTGGAGTTGCCTAAAGTTTTTGAAATCTCTCCAATTTTTAATGTTTCATAATTATATACTTACCATGAGGGAGAGACATCACAATGGCAAGAAGAAGAGAAAATATTACAAGAAAAATAGAAGTACCTGCTACCCAAGAAAGCACGACAAGTGATTGAAGATATTTTGGATTCAAGAGTGATTAGGAAGACAAGGGGAAAAGAATGTAGTGAGTATTTAGTAAAATGGAAGGGTAGACTGGTGGAAGATGCAACGTGGATAATCCCAAGAGAGCTGGAATCATTCCAGTTAATGCAAGATGATAGAGTTGTTAACCTGTAGAAACTAGACCTTTAACCTACAACTTGATACAAAGTTTTACAGAGTGAGCAGGGGCTCACAACTTTTCTATCCAAGTAGTTTGATGCAGGGGCATCATTTTTCTTTAATTTTTTTTTTAATTTCCCCAAAAAATGACATGTGAGAAGGAGATGTAAGGAGTTTAATATTTAAAATTTGAATTTTGTTTTGTCTTAAAGGTAACAACTACCTCCAAGGAGCTCATTTTATGAGCAGTAGTAAGACAAATGTGAAAGAAAGGACTAGGAAGGAGATTTTAAAGTCAAAAACAAGTAGGTGGAAGCATTTACAGAGGTTTTTGAATGTTACAACTATTTTAGGTGAGATTCAGATTTTTTTTGGGGATGAAGCTTCTAGATTTTGGTAGTTGGGAAGAGAACAAAACAATAGAAAACCAAAAGATAGAACAGAGGAAAAGAGGGTAGAACAATAGAAACAAGGGGAATAGAAGAGGACAACATAGAATATTGGAATATAGCAGAAGAATGTTTTTTCAGTGGCCATAGAGGATCATAACCAATAGAAAAAGGAAAAAGAGGAATGATAAAAGGAGATCTATTTTGCAAATATTTATGTAAATGCATGTATAAGTGTGTAAAAAAAAAATTGATTTTTAAAGTTTATATAATTTTCCTCTTCATTGTTGTTGCCTTTTTGTGTGTGTTTTTATGAATATCTTTGTTATAATTCACTATTCTGAAAGTATAGGCTATTATGTGCAAGTTTAAAGTATTTTACATTGCTGAAATTTCAAATAGTCACCTACAGCCAGCGTTGTGGGTACCCATAGCAACAGTCTATTTTTGATAGCAAGTTAGTTTATGCATCTACAACTTATTCTATGCCTCTTAAACTTGTTATTTGGCTTGAATCACATGTATAAACCTCTATAAAGGTTGTGTGAGGTTGCTTATAGCAACACAACTTTCCTTTTCCACCTATTTGCTCATTTTTAGTGGTTTTTTAGGAGCCTACAAGGGGGTGGGTGTCATCACCAAAAGAGCTACACTACACACATTAAGGGTGGAGCCATTGTTAAAAAGGGTTATTTTTATTACCAACCTATTATAGATGGCTATTATGATGAAGGCATCAATTTTCTTTCTCATTTCCAAGGGAGGTAGCTCATGTTTCAATGAAAAGTAATGTCTACATTGTTTGGTGTTATAGCTTAAATTTGGGTTGCTACTTCATTTGATTGCACATTAGGAGGAGTAGGAACTTATTTTAAATCACTTTAAATCGTGTTATTATAATAAGTGGAGGCTTGAATAAGTTCCCATAAGGATATCTTAGCGGGAGTATTCTTTAGTTGTTCAACAAGATCATACTCCTTTTCAATTTGTAAAGGAAAACGAGGAGAACTCGACAAGATAGGGTTAGGTAGTGGGAGGGATGTTGAAGGTGTTTGTATTGGTTGGGGATTATTTCTAGTGTTATATGTATGAGTAACAGAGTTATAATTTGATTGTTGTGAAACATTATTCTTAGGTCGTTCAAGGATGAAGATGGGTTTGTTTTGAGTTTGTGGTCATTGTGAGGATGGGTAAAGAATTAGAGGATTCTTAGGATGTCCCACATGGTATTTAGGAGGTCCAATAATCAAGGGGGATCTAACAGACAATTTTTCTTTCATAACCTTAGTGGTTTTAGTGTGATGTCTTTCTAATGAAGGGGAATTGAGTGTCATCTTTTTTCCATCATCTAAGGAAGTCAGATCACTATTGTTTGTATCAATGCTCTTATTTTCTTCCACCATGATATCTTCCCTAATAGGAGATTTTTTAGGAGAACTACAAAATAGATATTCATGACATTAAAAGGTTGGTTCTTCTAAAATGAATTCAGCACAAGTATTAGAATGATCAATGGTTGGATTGTCTTGTTTATCAATGATGGCATTCTCTTGTTCAATAATGCTTTCCCTAGGAGGAGACAGACAAATGGGATTGTCATGGCTCTCATCGATTGGTTTTTCTAACATCAAAATATCTTCTTTACCAATAGTATAGATATTAGGAGAAGGCCCAATTTTATTGCTATGATTGTCCATGATTTCATCTTTTTGCTCTAAGGTCTCATTCGCTTGTGCCATAATATCTACCCTAGTAGGGGAGCTTTTAATATTTCCATCACATTCCATGGTTATATTTTGTAAAGTAGTTTCATCTCAAATAGAGGAAATGTCAAGAGAAGGACAACTATGACTTTCATGCTTACCAAATAGATTCTTCCAAATGGTAGGAGCATTAGGGAAGGGAGGAACAAGATTCTCATGACTCTCAATTGTGCATCTTCTAACACCAAACTATCTTCTTCTCATCAAGGAGGGATATTAGAAGGAAAAATTTGATTGTCATGGTTATCTATGATTTCATCCTCTTTCACTAAAACATTCTCGCAAGCAAGGGATGAATGGAGACTAGGTACAATGATGTTGAGAAATGTATCTATGATCTCATATTCTTGTGTCATAATATCTTCCCAAGAGGGAGGAGGAGAGAGACAATCAATAATCTCATGATTCTCAATGATTGTATCTTCTTTCACCAAGATACCTTCGTCGCTAATAGGAGAGGTATTGGGAGAAGAAAAATTATGGTTTTCATGATTGTCTATGCTTGTATCTTCTTGTATCATATCATCCTCACCAATGGGAGAGATAATAGGGTTTGAGATAGGCAATGTAATATTAAGGATTGTGCCAATGGTTTTACCCTCTTTCTCTAAGATTTTCTCTGAACTAGGAAAGATAGTGGAAGGATGGCTAACATGTTTCTTGATGGCCTCATTGTTGTACTCTAAATTAAACTCATAAGAGGGGATTTTGTACTTATGCAATCCATTCTTAACCATATCAAAACCACATCTCTTAAAAGGAAACATGCTATAATGAAAAATTAAGCTATCTAAAGTATACAATGATTTAAACAAAGCGCAATGCAATGACCTAAAGTGAAATGTGTGAATGCAATTTTTTGATTCTAAATAAGGTAATTTGTTGACTACACTATGAAACAATTGGAAAATGAAATTTTTTAAATGCCATGTTGAAATTAAGAAATGTAGTAACTAAACCAAATTAAGCTAGATCTAATGAAATGAATGAAATAGAAACTCAACAATCTAAAATAGAAATCTAACAACAGCCAATAGAAGTACAGAAACAAGGTTTTAAATGTTGTAAAAGGAAGTTTCAAGTCTAATCTGGGACTGAATCACCCATAGGGGAATATGATTCATAGTTAGGGTTTTTGAAGGGTTCAAACAGTGAAAGACAAACAACACAAAATTCCCAAAAATCTAGAAAAAAAACTTGTATAAGGACTAAATCACCTAGATGGGTGACTAAGTCCCAAATTAGGGTTTTTGCACCAAATTCAGCAATTGTGAGTTGATGCTAATGTTTCTAACTTGTATGTTGTCTAGACAATGTGCAATTATAGATTTAAAATGAAATTAAATGACGCAAGATGCAAAAATGCAACCTATATGCACTTTCACAAAAGCAAGATTTAGAAACCCTGTATGCAAATTAACTAATGCAAGACCTAATGTAAAGTTAATTTAAGCTAGATCAAGGACTATAATGCACTCCAAATCATAAAATAATATTTTCTAAAGGCTAGGTTCACCAAAATGAGATGGTGAAAATAGGGGTTCCACCTTTTAGGAGATGGAACACACAAAAGGGGTTTAGTAACTTTCTTCCTATTCCCTTATATTTCATTCAAGGAAACCTTAGAGATATAAATATAGGGATGCAATGAGGGAAATATATTTTCAATAAGGTGTCTTAGGGGTGTGATTAAATACAAAAGGGAGTTCACCACTAAGCAAAGGCTTGGAAAGACAAGATACGAAAGTAACATCCAAACTTAACTAAATGACCTAGGAAATGAAACTAAAAATTAGGATAATAAACTAAAAATGAACATAGGAGTGTCTGGAAGAAAGATGTGGTCAAAAAAAACTCTAAAACCCTAAAAAAAATATTTTTTATGCTCACTAGAACTCATACGCCATATTGGGTGATTGTCCCAAACTAGGGTTTTTGGGCAAGAACTGGAATCTCTCAATGACTAGTCTAGATCTTCCAAAAATTTGGAAAAGGTGTTGTACTAAGACTCATACGCCCAAGGTGCTGATTTAGTCCTAATATTATGGTTTGGATAAAACTCATGTATCCTCTAGTGACTTGTTGTAGCTCCTCTCTTGCCATATTTTTGGGTCTGAAAGCTTGAATTCTAGCCTATAGGTTACTTTATGTGATCTTGCAAGTAAGGTGACAACTTTCTCCAACCTTGCTCTTCAATGAATTTTCAAGCTCTAAAATACCTAGATTTTCAATCACACATGTAAAGAGAGAAAAACTTGTTGATTGTTAGGGAATGGGGGTTTTCCTTTGTCAAACCCTGTTTAGGTAATTATTTACCTTATGATGAAACAATGAAACATGAACAATGATACCTTGAATGGTGTCTTAAAATATAGATCTGCAATCTAACATGAAGTGGCCATGAAGAAGGTAGATCTTGATATTGAACTAGATGTGGAAAAATTCTTAACTTGGATCTTGAATGGTACATCACAACACTAGCTCAACAACATGCTTGATGCACTATGTCTTTGACATGATGATGGATCTTGAATTGTTGCAATAAAAATATAATACTTTTCCCTTGAATTCTCTTGAAATGCTCTTGAATGCTCTATAATTCTCTTATGAAGTCTTAGGATGCTTGACTCTTGATTTCTTAGTGAAATAATGATTTGAAACCTTTTTTATATAGGCACTTCATCTAATTTATCGTTTATTAGATCCCAAATGTAGAAATTCATGAAATTTGAATTCAAAACCCCGATTTCCCACTCAAGACCCTAAAAATTCCTAAAACAGGACTAATATGTGCAAGGTGGCATATGGGTATCACCTAGGATGTGCAAGGTGACATATGAGTCCCACCCTAGTTTTTCAAGCTAAGGAAATGTCAAGGGGATAGAAAATAAAGGGTCCTAAGGGCCTGTTAATGATGATGTAAAGGCCATTAATGCAAGAGGGACCAAAACTTAGAGTGAAGATGTAAATAAATACATTTTACAACCCTAAATTAATGCAAAATTAGGTCTATTTAGTTTTAAAGGGCCCTAAACTTAATCTGAATGTGTAAAACACATTACAACACTAGATCAAGGCAATATTAGGTTCATTTCAATGTTAATCATTCCCAAATTAAGTGTGAAAAGGGGATATTTTTATCCTACACTTTAATTTCAATAAACCTCTTCATATTAGCTTATATTTTTGGCCAAAAATAGTATGCACTTAATTGAGCATGTGTCTTTTTTTTCCCGAAATATATTTTCAAAGTACCATTATGTTTCTCCTTCAGTAAGTTCTCTCTCATGGAACGCTTCGAAATGTATAGCTTGTCGCCCTTGAACAATAGTCCTTCTTGAAGCATATAGCCCACCCATGGAATCCTATCTTTATTTATAAGATCTTTACAAGTTGCATAAGTCTCCCTAAAGTCTAAATCTTCCTTGTATATGCCTTTCAAGGCTTCAAATCCCAAGATATTTTCTTGGGATTCCTGCAAAATATTATTTCTCCTTCTTAATACATTTGCAACTTTGTTAGATTGTCCACTTATATGGTTGATAATAAAAGTAAAATTTTGAAAAAACTCAATCCATTTTACATGCCTTTGACTTAATTTAGCTTGACTACTAATAAAATTTAAGGCATGGAACTTATCAATATACAATACAAATTTTATAGGCATTAAATAATGCTTACACTTCTTTAAATCTTAGACAGTGGCATAAAACTATTTTTAATATGAGGAATACTTCTTTTTCACATCATTAAGTTTCTCACTAAAGTAGGTAGTTGGCTTACCTTCTTGGCTCAAAAGAACACCTATAGTAATCCTACTAGCATCACATTCCACTTAAAAAAGTGCATCAAAATCAAGTAAGGTTGAATGAGGGTGTTTTATGATATTTTTCTTAAGTAATTGAAAGCTTCTTTCAACTGCCTTGATCCATTAGAATAGTTTCTTATTTTCCTTAATTGTTTCCACAATTGGAGCACAAATTCCACTAAAATTTTGTATAAACTTTCTATATAAGATAGCTAAACCATGGAAGCTTCTTACCTCAAATACACTTTTTGGAGTAGGCCATTCTATTATGGATTTGACCTCCTCCTTATCTATATTCAATCCTTCTTGTGATATTTAATAAATCCCAATTAAATCACTCTATCTTCATTAAAGTACACTCTTAAGATTGATTAGTAATTTCTATTTCTGGAGCTTATTCAATTTACCAATCTAAGATGTCTAAGGTGTTTCTCCTTTGCATGAATATAAATGAGAGTATCATATAAGTACACAATGACAAACTTACCTATGAACTCCATTTATATCTCATTCATCTCATGATGGCTCTTAGGGTGTTTTTCAATCCAAATGGCATCACTATACATTTATAAAGCTCATTATTTATTTTAAATCCTATAATCCACTCATCACCTCTTTGATTCTTATTTAATATCCTCTTTTAAAATCTCTCTTTCACCACTTAAACAATCCATCAAGTCATCAATTCAAGGTAAAGTAAATATATACCTAATTGTGATTTTTTTGATGGCTCTTGAATCTGTACACATTCTCCAACCTTTATCTATATTTGGACCAACACTATCGTAATAGCACAAGGACTCAAACTTTCCCTTACCATCCCTTTGTTTAATAATTCTTGTACTTGAGTCTATTTCTTTATTTTCCTTTGGATTCATCCTATAAGCTACCTTGTTTGGTAAATTGACCCCTTGAATGAGATCTATATGATGGCTAATGCTTCTCATTGGAGGTAGTTCATTAGGTAAGTCATCCATAATAATATGAACAAAATCACTCAAAAAATATTGATTTTTTATAAGAAAATTAGTCAACTTTGTTCTAGTAGTCACTATTCTTAGTTTTCCAATTAATGCAAAACTTACCTCATAATTTTTTATTTGATGTAAGAATTATTTACCACTGACCATGAACACTTTAGGGCTAACCTCCTTAGCTACATTATCATATTTCAAAGGTATGAGTGTATGCTTCTTTCCATCTTTTTCAAAGGTGTAAGTATTAATTCTCTCATCATGAATTTCTCTCCTATCAAATTTCCAAGGCCTACCTAGGAAAACAAGACAAAAATCCATTGGCATAACATCAAATATCACCTAATATTTGTAACTCCCTATTTAAATATCCACTTTCCATTGTTAATTTACTAAAACTTGATGTCATTTTTGCAACCAAGACCAGGTGCCTTATATAGAGTTGGATGTTTTGTCTTCTATAGGCCTAATTTCTCAACCATTTCAATAGGAACAAGGTTGTTTTGATTAGGGATAAAAAAATGGGTTTTGAAGGGGCCCGGAACCCTTTATAAAAGAAGACAATTGATACACAAGAGATCACCAGTAAGCATAAATCAGCCCAACAACAACAAGCTGCTACATAAAATAGTTCACATAGCACCAGCAGCCCAACAGCAACCTCTTAAGATATTATCATGACAACACAGGCTACAAAGGATATACAAGCTTGGGCCCAAAGCCCAGAAACAAACTGTTTTTATCTGGGACCAGAAACCCCACCCAAGTTTTGACTGTCAAAACCACCTTAATTATTAGTACTTCCACTATAATCAATAATAGCCTTACAAAATTTACCTTTATTCTTGCATGTGGTTATGAATAATTTATTTCTTTGAGAAAGCTCTTGAATTTCTTTGTTAGGCTTTAGAAAGACTCTTTTCATGAGTAATGACTCTCCAAACTCAAGTTCATCCTCATAAATAAGTGATATTGTGCATTCCCCTCTTCATCTTCAATAATATGTGCACTCCCTTGGTTTGTTGTAGGATTCTATAGACACTCATAATATCAATGACCATATTTATTATATTTAAAATATTTTCCTAAAAACTCTCTACTTTTGCCTCTTGACTAAGTTTTTCTACCTCTAAAATAATAATTACCTCTTAGCAATCGATGATATTAGCTACTGGCCTATTCTTTTTGAAACCCCTATCAAAATTTAAACCCTTAATAAGCATTTGTAGAATGTAAAAATGTGAAACAACAATGCAAACATAACACAAAAGAACACCAGATTTACATGGAGGAACCTAAGTAGGGAAAAAGCATGGTGAGGATAAGCTCACATATATATGAATAACAACACCAAATACAATTAGGCTCACCGCCAAGGGCTCACTACCCAATAAAGAAGAAAGGCTCATTTTTGGGTGGCTCACTACCAAGAAGAAAGAAGAATAGAAGAAATTGTTGTAGAGATATTCACTATCTCAAAGAAACAAGAAGAATATGCCACTACGACTCTATGCCATTCACAACATTTGGCTCACTATCTCCATAAACTTCAAGCACATTAAGAATGTAGACACCTTCTACTCATTGCATCCAAATTCATAGGAATTAAGATCACCTCAAATCACTAAACTTGATCAAATTCACATCTCACCACACCTTACAATCATCTCCAACAATTCACCTTTAATTTATACCATTCATGACCTAAACAACCTTATTAGGTTGACCTTAATGAAATGTATTCACCTCAAATGTGTAAGACCAAAATAGGTCAACACCAAACACTTACATGATGAAAAAAGTGAAGGCATACCAAGTCATAGGTTAATTAGGACCCAAATATACATCGAAATGTAGCAATATGCTTCCAAAAACAACAAACAACCTCTGCGATTAGTGATAGCACACTATGTTAGCTAAACCTAACAAGCGACCATATACACGCCTCTTCAGGTCTAAAAAAAATATGTGGACCACAAAGAAACACTCCACAACGTCCACACAATATCCTAGAATATTTTGGCATCAACATACTACATTGCAACACTATTGCAACCACCTGACACAAAGAATACTTTCATTTTGTACAACTAGACACACTTATACTAAACTTCAACACATGAATCAAGATTTTGGAGTAACTCAACACTCCAAACTCTAAGGGAAGATAAATACATATAATAAAATCATGTTCCCAAATCCGCAAGACAAGAAATGTAACTGGGGAGAAATGCGGAGCAATCTCATTTCTCCCAGACAACCTTCTTCACAGATGAACACACTATCAAATGCATCTTTCATTGTCACACAATTCAAAACCTGAAACTCTGGATTAACACCTCTAATCAACACATTCAAATTGCACAAGCATATCTTCAACCATGAAGAAATGCGGAGAACACTAAACACACCTCTTTTACACTGCACACTCTTTTATTCAAATTTTCTCAAAAGAACTTGGAAACCAATTGAACTAGTTGTATCAGCAACACCACAAACATCTCTTCAACATAACTACAATACTTGCAATGTATAACAATATCCCCATCTACAATATCTTCTTAACACCATACTAGATTTTGACATCAGTGACAACACTAAAGACAACATAGTGCAACACACTGACTACTGACATGAATGACAACACTACAACAATCTTCCTGATCATACTAGAGGTTAACATCAATGATAACACCTACAACATACTTGAAACAATCTCCCCCTTTGTCATTGATGACAACACCAACTCTAAAAAACCATCAACAACAAAAATAACTCTACATCAAGCAACACTCCCTCTTTCTAGGGAATCTCTTACACTTATTTTCTTTGTATCTTTTAGACACTATTCTCTCCCTCTTTGTATTCTCCCCCTTATCATGAGGATTTCTTCAAACATCACTCTCCCCCTATGATTTTCATATCATACTCTCCCCCTTTAACATCAATGGAAAAGGAAAACATATTTCCCTTTGAAAACACTTGCACATTTCTCTTTAGGCAACACCAACTAGCTACTTCTCTCTCTCCACTACTCTTCTTCATATAATTCTCACTACTGCACTTACTACATTGCTCATTCTTCACTACTCTTACTTTTCATCTCTCTCTACCCTTTAGGGGCACAATATATTCTCCCCCTGACTATACCAAACAAAAAAAACTAATACCTACTCCCCTTGATAGGTAGTCTTTATCATCAGTCTAGGACAAAGAAAGTATCTTGAATTCTCACCTCGATAGATGTGCCAACTTATGCATCTATTTGAAAGGAGGGGTAGTAACCTCTGTTGGAGATACTCAAATATATCTTTAGGAAGAGCCTTGGTGAAAATATCTACAACTTTATCCTTTATAGGAACATACTCCATCTTCACCTCATTCTTTGCAACTTTCTCCCTTAGAAAGTGTGGACACTGGAAATGGATGTTTCACTTCCTTGTTCACAAAATGGATACAAGGAGAGGGATCCAATTTTACAATATTCACATTCAAGGACACTCTAGAGATCTCAACCCAATGAAGGATGTGAGATATATGACAATAAGGTATCCTTGGAGATAATTGAGACAAGAAAGGGGTTCACCACCAACTGTAAACTTGGAAAATACAAAAAATTTGAAAACACGATGTGATATGCAAAAAGACCTAAAAATGCAAGTAGAATGTAACAGAAAATTATGAAACTAGAAATGTGCACCAGGGAAACTAAAGGAGGTAGAATAGAGGTCTAGAATCCTTAAAAACCTATTGTTTATGTTGATTGCAACTCATACGCCAAGGTGGGTGAATCAATCCAGTTTCAGGAAAATTGTGCCAAAACAGGTTTCGAACAAGTGAGTACTCAGATCTACAAAAATCTTGTTTAGGCTTGGGTAGTGGGACTCATTTTCCAATAGTGGTAAATAATTCCACTTCTGGATTTCTAGAAATTCAAAATGGGATTTTGTAGCTCTCAGTCTGCTCTGGTGTTCCTGATAGAGATCTGGGTCTAAAACTACAAAATTTAGCCTATAGTCCTTCTCCAAGGCTTGTTTGCGACTTTGAAAAATTTGAATTTCTTTGACAACTTGATGACCACTTTTCCAATATTTCTCTAATAAATCTACAACCTAGATGATCTACAAATCACATGCAAGGAGAGGGGAAAATGTTGTGGAGTTAGTGAATAGGGGTTTGCCTTGGTCAAACCCTTATTGGTAATTAAACCCTTGAAATAAAATGAAGTAGAATAGAGAATGATGAATGAACAAGTAATGATGTTGCAACTCACCAATTACTTGTAATAAAGTGTTGTAAACATGTAAGTGATAGCTCCAATGGATGTATACTTTGAATCTTGCTTGAAGTTGTTGCAATGCTTGCTTGAATCACACAATCCTACATCACAAATGTTAGCTCTAAAACAACATGATGCAAATAATATTTGACATGATGAATGAAACTTGAAGAAGCTATTGAATGCTTGAAAATATGCCCTTGAAATGCCTTGAATGCTCTTATGAATTCTCAAATTCTCTTTGTAAACTATATGCATGAATACTTGAATTTGTGATTCTAGGTAGGATGAAATGAGAGAAAGGGCCTTGTATTTATACTCAAATATGCAATAATTCCCAAAATTACAACACTATATTAAAGGCCGACCTTAGATCTTGGAGAATAAAAACCCGCCAGAATTTTAAATAAAATTTGAATTTTGAGTTAAAGGGGACTCATTTTCCACCCTAGGCAAATGGGTCCCACCTTAGGAATTTAAGTTGGGTTTCAAGATTTTGATGATTTAAATGATACTTGTTAGGATTATTCTAAAAAATACACATAAATAAGGCCCATGGATGCAAAATGGGGCCAATTAAAGCATAAGAAAGCCCAATTATTAATGAAAGACTTAGGAAAGTGTGAAAGTGTGTTACAACACTTTACAACACTTTGAAATAAGGCTTGGTAAATGATGAAAAGAGGTTATTTAGGTGAAATACATTAACAAAACCCTAGAAATGTGTGAAAATATGTTACAACACTTGGGTAAGGTACCATTTAAGTCTTTTTTAGTTCAAAAGGGCCCAAGACCTAATTTGAATATGTTATCCACATTACAATATTAAATCAAGGTAATATTAAGCCAAAATCACAAGGAGGTTCCAAAAAAGTCAGAAAAAGTAGAAGGGTTACTTTTTCGGTGACCACATTAAGCCCCCACTTTAGTGAGAGGATGAACCTACTTCAAACTCACACTAAAGTAGACCAATGTGCATCAAGAGGGGTTCAAATGTACCAACTCTAGCAAGATGGGATGACAACAGTCAAGAGGGGTGATCAAGCCCCCAGGATCAGGATCCCATGTCAAGCCAACATAAACACAAAGGAAGACACATGAAAATGATATCAAGAACAACAAAAAGGTCGATCATACAATGCCAAAGATGAAGAGAAAAGGTGAAATAAAAAGAATCGGATCAAGCTTCGACCATTTTTCCAACACAATGTGGATTAGATCTAGGTTGTTTGTCTGAAAAACACATACTCACTCTAAGGTGATAGAACTCATGGTTGTCCGCCAGGTGAGAAGGCCTAAAAGGTGAGAAAGAGACACTCATGGTTGGTATGCACTCACACACATGCAAGTGGCTATGGGGAAAGTCATGCATCAAAATGGGCTTCCAGCTCAACCATACCAAAGTTATACCTCCTAATAACTTTAATAAGGTGCCACAAAAATGACTTTTTGAGCATCATGAAATGAGCAAAACTTTTTATGCTTGGAGCTCATGAACAAATGTGATGGCTCCATAGGCATGCAAGCTTTGTTATGCAAGTGGCCATATAACAATAAATGCAAAATGCAACATGCAAAGAATGTTCAAAGGAGTCTTGCTTAGTTCATGCAAAGTCTTAACTTAGGGAACAGTGTGCCTAATGTCTCCAAGAGAGGACCGATCAAATGAAAAATGCAAATAAGAAGAAAGACATGAGAGCCAACTAGGAAATCCCTATGCCAATTCATATGTTTCCAAGTAAAGTTGTGTCATGCAAGAGAAAAAGAAAATAAAAAGGGTTGCCCCCAAAATGGAAACACCAAATGCATAAGGGATCTATGGATTTGGGGTCAGTGTGTTCTTTTCTATAATGTTTTTAGAGAGCTCAAAATTGTAATCATTCCCCAAATACAAATAGAATTGGAAGAATGACACAAAGAGAGTGAAAACAAAGAAAAAACTTTTGTGTCAACATGGAAGAGACATAGTGTGTCTTGACGCCTTGCATCATCCCCAAAAGGAAAACACAAGAAAAATGAAAAAGAAAAAGGAAAAAGCTTTTGGGTGAACATGAATGTCTCGATGCCTTGCATCATCCCCAAAAGGAAAACACAAGAAAAAGATAAACATAAAATGAAAAGGAAAAGAAAAAGAAATCCTTTTGAGTCAACATGAAAGAGACATGAATATCTCGATGCCTTGCGTCATCCCCAAAAGGAAAACACAAGAAAAAGATAAAGATAAAATGGAAAGGCAAAGAAAAAGAAATTCTTTTTGGGTCAACATGAAGGAGACATGAATGTCTTGATGCCTTGTGTCATCCACAAAAGGAAAACACAAAAAAAAGATAAATATGAAAAGGCAAAAGTGATGCACAAAATAGAGAAGAATGAAGGCACAAATAGAGGAATGTCACAAAGAGAGAGAACATCAAACACAATGTCACGAGGGATCACATTATGCACATGCAAGAACACAAAATAAAAAATAAAATGAAAAAGACTAATAAGGAAAATGTGAGTCAACCTATGAGCAATTCATCTACCTCCCAATCTCAGTCTGTATAAGCGGAAGGTAGATGACAAACCAAAGGGACAATGACAAATGCATTATTAGGACAAGGCTAACAATTGCTTTCCCCCACTAAGTGTGAGACAAGAATGAGCCGAGGTAGGTGATGGGAAAGTTCATGTAATAGTGAGAAATGTGACATTCTATAGCTATGGCATGAAAATGAGTAAGAGAGTATGTTATGCGATCACTAGATAGCAATTATTACCATCAAAGTGATACTTGCTCAATATTTCTTTCAATGCACAACACAAATCAGTACTATATCCAAGAACTCGATGATATGCATAATGTGGAACTTTTGCATCTTTAGGATATAGCACAAGTCAGTTCATAGGTGGTAATAATATTAATCCTTGGTTAAAAATAATTTTTAATTTTCATTCACTTTAAGGTGGTGGGCGAGGAGACTTTAGTTTTTCTAACTTGTAAGGCCTCTTGTGTTTGCTAGATTCACCCTTTTCTCTAATTGAAGGAAGGCCTAAAGTGATCCTCTCAACCTTTTCATTGGTATTAATCAATGGTTGTTCTCTATAAAGGAGGAAATTTAGATTGAGAGGGGAATCAAAGATCACCGTGCCATCATCTCAGAGCCTTAGATATTCTCTAGGAGGCTTTCTGTTATGAGAGGGATCTTGATATCCTAACCCCTTTGTGTTTTCATCCATCGGTGTTTTCTCTAGAAGTTGATGAATTTCATGGTCACTTGTATCACATCCTTGTTTGCTCAAGATTTTGAAACTTTTTCCATATTTTTCTTCAAGATTGATGGGAGTGTTTATTACTTTGTTATCATAAAGTGGTTGAGTGTTTGCTTGTCTAGAGGAACCAGGTTCACCTGTTGTAGGGAACTTAGATTCAACTTTTATTTTAGGATGTAAGTAACCAAACATCACAAGAGGTGGTATTGTAGGAGGATTTGGTTCATGCATGGATGTATAGAAGGATGATTTGGCCTCAAGTTTATCAATACAATCATTTAGGAACCTATTCATGTTGTCATCATCTTCTCCAATGATGTCAACATCATGAAGAGGACATGCATTAGGATTTCAAGGAGCATGAGTGAGTTCAATGTCATTAGGGTCATTTCCAAAGGCACAACTTGAAATATCCACTAAAGACTTTAATGGAATCCAAAGCTTGTTGAAGCACATATCCATGATGTAAGTTTCAAAGTCTAAATTATGCAATAATGTTGTAAACGCAATTTTGATTTTAAGTAATGCACAAGATGACTGAAATTAAGCTAAATGCAATGAATTGAATGAAATAGAAAGTCTAAAAATAGAAACAAAAAAGTAACAACAACAAATAGGAACTTAGAAAATGAAGATTAAATGCCAGAAAATGCAGTGAAAATATGCAATGGGACTGATTCACCCAAGGTGGCGAATGAGTTCTGGTATTATTTTTTGAAAATTTTCAGAATTTTTGAATTGAATTTTATGTTTTTTTATACTAATCTGAGATGAAAATGAATAATTTTACTGATTTTAAATGAAATTAAATGCAATAATACAAGCTAAATGAGCTTTTCACTAATGAAAATTTTGAAACCCTAGAATGCAAATTAACTTAATGCAAAATGCAATGCAATGTTAGTGCAAGCTAAATCTAGAAAGTAAATGCACTCCAAATCAGAATTATGATGTTCAAAAGTTGGGTTCACCAAAATGTGAACACTGGAAATGGATGCTTCACTTCCTTGTTCACAAAATGGATACAAGGAGAGGGATTCGATTTTGCAATATTCACATTAAAGGACACTTTAGAGATATCAACCCAATGAAGGATGTGAGAGATATAACTATAAGTTATCCTTGGAGATAATTAAGACAAGAAATGGGTTCACCACCAACTGTAAACTTGGAAAATACATTTTTTTGAAAACACAGTGTGATATGAAAAAAGACCTAAAAATGCAAGTAGAATGTAACAGAAAATTATGAAATTGGAAATGTGCACCTGGGAAACTGGAGGAGGAAGAATGGAGGTCTAGAATCTTGAAAAACCTATTATTTATGCTAACTACGACTTATATGCCAAGCTAGGCAAATCAGTTTAGTTTCAGGAAAATTGTGCCAAAACAAGTTTTGAACAAATGGGTACTTAGACCTACAAAAATATTATTTAGGCTTGGGAAGTGGGACTCAGTTTCCAATAGTGGTCAATCAATCCACTTCTAGATTTCTAAAAATTTAAAATGATATTTTGTAGCTCTTAATATTCTCGGTTGTTCCTAATATAGATTCGGGTCTGAAACTGTAAAATTTAGCCTGTAGTCCTTCTTGAAGGCTTGTTTGCAACTTTTACAACTTTGAATTGCTTTGACAACTTGATGACCACTTTTCCAATATTTCTCTTTGATAAATCTACATTCTAGACCTACAAATCACATGCAAAGAGAGGGAAAAATGTTGTGGGGTTAGTGAATAGGGGTTTTGTTCAAACCCCTTGTTGGTAATTAAACCCTTGAAATAAAATGAAATAGAATAGAGAATGATGAATGAACAAGTAATGATGTTGTGACTCACCAATCCCTTGTAATAAAGTGTTTCAAACATGTAAGTGATTGCTCCAATAGATGTATACTTTGACTCTTGCTTGATGTTGATGCAATGCTTGCTTGAATCACACAATCCTACATCACAAATGTTAGCTCTAAAAGAACATGATGCAAACAATATTTTACATGATGAATGACACTTGAAGAAGCTCTTGAATGCTTGAAAATATGCCCTTGAAATGACTTGAATTCACTTATGAATGCTCAAATACTCTTGTAAATTATATGCATGAATACGTGAATTCTTGATTAGGTAGGATAAAATGAGAGAAAATACCTTGTATTTATACTCAATTATGCAATGATTCCCAAAATTACAACACTACAGGCCGACCTTAGATCTTGGAGAATAAAAACCTGCTAGAATTTTAAATAAAATTTGAATTTTGAGTTAAAGGGGACTCATTCGCCACCCTAGGCGAATGGGTCCCACCTAAGGGGACTCATTCACCCATAATGGTGAATGATTCCCACCTTATGAATTTAAGGTGGGTTTTGGGATTTTGATGCTTTAAATGACATTTGTGGGGATTATTCTCAAAAATACACATAAATAAGGTTTGTGGATGCAAAATGAGGCCAATTAAAACATAAGAAAGCCCAATTATTAATGACAAACCTGGGAAAGTGTGAAAGTGAGTTACAACACTTTGAAATAAGGTTTGGTAAATGTTGAAAAGAGGTTACTTAGGTTAAATGCATTAACAAGACCCTAGAAAAGTGTGAAAGTGTTACAACACTTTACAACACTTAGGTAAGGTACCATTTAAGTATTTTTTAGTTCACAAGGGCCCAAGACCTAATGTGAATGTGTTGTCCACATTACAACATTAAATCAAGGCAATATTAAGCCAAAATCACAAGGAGAGTCCAAACGAGTTAGGAAAAGTAGAAGGGTTTCTTTTTTGGTGACCAAGTGATATTAGATAGAGATATGTTTTATTCTTGAATGCATTATTGGGTTCTTTGAAATATTGATAGCACTTATATTATCAACCAAGATAGAAATAGGTTCATCATATGATGCTCTAATATCCTTCAATATTTGCTTCATCCATAACACCTGTTTGTAGCATGATGTTGTTGCAATGTACTCTACGTCTATAGTAGATAATGATATTGAATCCTACTTCTTACTCAACCAATAAACCAACCTAAGACACAGAGTGTTTGTGTTTATGGATCTGGTGTTGATTCCTCAATAGGTATCGATGCTAGAGGCTCTATCGATGTGGGTGTTGGTGGTCCTTCTAGAGGTCCCTTTGGTCATACCTCTTTTATTGATCTAGTGCTTAATCCTCTACTACAAAACATGAGGCACACATGAAATTAGTTAGAAAGATTGACTAGTTCTTCTTCCCATCCTATGTTCTAGCCTTTCCATCATTAAAGTCCTATTTTCATTTCTATTCTCAATATCCCTATCCCTCAAGGGTGGAAATCCCTAAGTTTGAAAATTATAATGGCTATATGGACTCATGGATGTATGTCTCATCCTTCAATGTGTTATATACTAATTTATTTCATAATGATGCTTTTTTGGCAAATTTATTCACATGTTCTCTCAAGGACACTACCTTGTAATGGTATTGTGCTTTAAATGACAATTCTATTTTCTCTTTTGACTAGCTATTCAATCAATTTCTCCAAAAATTCCAAGCCAAAATCAAGTTGAAGATCACCTTCAATGATCTCTCATTCGATCTAAGCAGGGAACCCACGAGAAGTTGACTAGCCTTATAGCTTGGTATTAGGCTATTTTTGCTCAAATTTCCTATCCTTTTCCTAACTCTGATATACAAAAGGTTCTTATTGGGAACTTCCAACCTATGATTCAAGAGAAGTTTATTTTAATCAAGTTTCCTTCTTTTGTGCATATGTGTGTTTCTTTGAGAGAATACCATAAAGCAATTGTTCAGTATGGGAAATCATCCTCACACTCCTATCAGGATGGCCTGTTGGTTGTGACAATCTCGGGAAAGAACAAGGCCATGATTTATGTGGTATTTTCTCTATCTGATAAAAATAATATAAGACACAACAAAAATTTCACTAAATTATCAAAATGATACACTAGTGTCTTGCAAAAATTATTAAAAGATAAAGTTATAACATTTCTTGAGATTTGACCATTGTCTAAGCCATATCCTTAGTGGTACAACTCCCAAAAGTTCTAGCAATTTCATTACGTTGTTGGATATGATACCGAAATATGTGTGCTCTTGCATCATGTGATTCAAGACCTTGTCAATGACAAGACCATCTACCTAAATGGTAGAAATTAGAATTCTAAAAAATATATATCCAAGCCTAACAAGCAACTACATATATACACAGATCCATCCCCATCGCACTCTATGAACTTGGTCACTCCTTTGTCTACTTTTGATCCTACCCCATCTGAATATGTGAATGTGGTCTCAATCACTCATATTCCTCTTTCATAATATGTGAATTATGTTCCTAACATTAAATTCACCTCACATGATTTTCCCTTAAATAAGGTGACCTCTCCATTATCTGTTCCCACTCGAATCGATAGTAACATCATAACTGGTGTTATGGTTGACCCATTGAGCTAAGTAAATTTTATCACAAAGGAGGTATTTATCAAAAATATGCATGAGGAGAAATATGATGAATCACAAATCACCCTTTTCACTCATAATGGGTCTTCTATCACCCCTATGGGCTCTATTTCTTTGTTAGTTTTAGTTGGTCCTAAGTCTATGGATGTTCCATTTGTTGCGATCTCATTATCATATTTATTTAGAGAAAGGTTGGACATCCCTTGGATGGACTCTATGAATACATGATGATGGTGCAAGACCACAAACCTCTCAACCAAATTCAACTTGACAAGAACACAACCAAATCTTGTTGTCCTAGCAACTAGGACTCATCCTCCATTCACAAAACTCTTAATTTCAGGACACCAAACTAAGATAAAGGCATAAAATTATTGTAGATTCTTCAAAACTCTTAAAAAAACATTAGAATAATAGACTCAACCCAGTTCCCAACCTTGACATCTCAAAGATGAGAACTTTCCAAATGGACTATCCTAACCCGCCTAATTTGGCTTCCTTTAATCAATCAATTTTTGACATACAACAACAAAGTCTCCCTTCAACTCTTAACTAGGTTCAAAGGCCTATAAGACTTCATAATTGAACCCTCTTCAAATGATTTTATGGTCACTTAATATGAAAGACTACAAACTTTACAAATATTATCCTATTTAGGACTGTGTCAACTCTGCCATGACAAGGCAATCATCAATATATGACTCAAGACTCATTATTTTACCAAACCAAAATAGACAAGGGATTTAAATACACCTATACACCATTACAAAATAATATTACACAAGGATTCATATCCCATTGTCAAAACTCATTAAGACACCCCTGTACACTGTTTACTAATCTTTTTCCCACCATTTACAGACTAGGGTATCATTAAATCAGCCCAAAACATTAACCAAAAACTATGCAACTTTAAGATCTTTTAAAATACACTTTAATCTTTCATCTCACCAATTTTTAGGTGATTCCCACAGTGGAATTGAGAGAAACTTAATTTTAAGTGCCCACTGTTTAGCCTAGTAGAGGGTTTTACTCGCCTAGACTAAATTGCCAATATCTTTCACAAATCTTAATGGATTTAAATGAAACCAAGTGAAAAATAAAATATATTCACAGGGCTTTAACTATCAATTGAGGAGCAGAGTTTTTGAGCATAAAATATGGTCGTACAATGGCCTGAAACCATGAAAATGCTAGAAAATAACAGAAAATCTAAACTTTTCATTAATATCCACACTCCTAAATGATTCCCCAACCTTCCTCGAAGTATGTGAGGTTACAAAATTTCTTTATAAATCCAATCCAATGCCTTAAACTAACTCTCCAACTACCTTGACCCTTCACATTCCTTCATTTTTCTTTTTGTTGCATTTTTACAATTTTGCATTGACAACTTTTGTCAGTTTTTCAACTTTAACATTTAATGCCCAATGCCCTTAAAATGACTATCTAGACCCTAAAACAAACTTAAAATGGCATAATATACCTTATTACAACCTTAGGACATCATTTTTACATCAAGACCTAGAATTTTCCTCATGGAGGCATGTTCATGCAAGGGTGTACCTACACCATTCTCTTTGGCCAAAAAGAATTCCAAGTCCTCTTGGATTGAATGTACCAAGCCTTATCATTAATTCTCCCCCTTGTAGTCTTTATGCCCTGCAAACTTCATATTTACCTTTGGTGTTATTTGGTCAATGCAAACATGCTTCCATCTTGTCTTATCTTTGTGAATCTGCTTATTCATGCCCTGAAATGTTCCAATCTCCTTTTGTCCCCCTTTAGACTACTGCATCTTGATCTACAATTTTTTCTCTATCCAAAATATTAACATAACAAAGAAATGATACACTATTGCTACCACAATACCTCCATCTTTCTTCAACTCTTTGCAAATCTCCAAGACCAATTCATCCTTGATCATTTCTTCATCCAATCTTGACACCAACTCAATATCTCCTTCCCCTGAGATCAGGTCCTTGATCTCTACTTTATATTCACCTTCATGCTTGGGAATGGTTGCACCATCTTCACCCTTGAATTCTTCTTTTGCATCTTGAAACTATTCTTCTTTCTCTTTCATCTTCATTTTTCTTCTTCTCCTTTTGACTATCTTCTGAATGGGCCATACCACTTTCTTTTTCACTGTCAAATGCCAACTAAATGCTTGTCTATACAATTGTTCCATCTCCATTTGGAACTCCAATTCTACTCTTTCTATGGCTTGCTTCAGTTCTTCCATCTCTTTCTCTATTTGCCTCATCTCTTTTCTCTTCCTCTATTTTTCTAATTTCTTTTGTAACTTTGGTTCCTACAAATTCCTTCTTAGCTCTCAAAAACATAGGTTGAATGCCTCAAGAGGCTTCCAATCTCTTGATATGCTTTAGGGTAAGAGACAAGGCCAAGAGAACTCAACCTTCTACTCTTTAGGTGCTGCTAAACCCAGGCGAGTGTACCTTTTGAATTGAGCAGACTTATCTTATGATTATCCCTCTAAAATACTTTGTCCACAATGGCAGATGACAATGAACAAATGAAATCCAACTTGATAGCAATCTTCTAATCTAAAATCCTAAAATGCTTAATAAATAGATGTAAAGAAACTGAATGAATTCAAATGATGAAATTGCAGAGACCAGTGCCTTATTGGGTATGCGGAGTCAAATGAAACAGAAGTGGGCAACTTATTCTGGCAGAAAATCAAATTGCAAGCATATGATCTGTTCATAACTTGTATAAACAATGCAAGACTATGACCACTGAGCTCTTCTTTAATAATCCAAATGAATCTTCTTGATTACTGTGATTAATGAAAAGGATTTAATCTCTACTTGAGAGAACCAGTCAATTAATCACACAAATACAGCAAATGTGCACTGATAAACCAAAAGTAAACTTGTTACATCAATTTAAACAACCAGAAAGAATCAACTTGGAGACAGCTTCAGCAATACTTTTCAATAAGTTCAACATACAATTGACACCAGAAATAACCTGCCACACCAGCTAATTTCCATTGACCTCACCATTTTAAAACATGCACATAGTCTCTGATAAGAGAAATTATTCTATTATAGCCATTCCTAATCTACTGTATGTAATCTAAAATCTCATGATGTTTCAATTACAATTGGGGTGCATATTTATACACCAGCATTTAGGAAAATAAATCAAATTGGAAAACCATGTCGGCCATCGTAGAATTCAGGCAAAAACCAAGTTGGCCTACAACGGTTAAAATTACATATGTCGACCCATAGTGTTTGAATATTAATCATCAATGGAACAGTCACCAGGACATCCTATAAGTATGTTGAAGGCAAAATAACGTTAATCACTATCTGCCCACATCCTCTGTTAATGGTTGTGACCACCTGAGTCGTGGAGATATCATATTGAAAACCTTTAGTCATACTGAGAGCACATATGTGTTACATTTGTTCTGATTGTTGAGACACAAGAATCATCATACCAAAATGCTCCCTTTGTTTTATTCATTGTCGCTGTAGCTTCAATCTGTCGGGGGGACCTCTTGTAGATAACAATGTTTCACCAAAAGTCTTCAATCATGTTCAAGTTTCTGAGACATAAGACTTTTCCTACTGACGAGGATCCTCTGTCGCCATAACCTCCAACCCTCAGTGAGACGCCTTGTAGAATGTTTTGTTACACAAAAACAACTGAGCACACCAAGATTGCCAAGAGAAACCAAATCTCTCGCCAAAAGCCACTCGTTACCTATCGGCAAGACCTGACCTTTTCGTTATGACCTCCTGCCGCAAACTCATGCTTGGCTGAAATGAAACCCAAATGTCATTCAGCAAGACACCACAAACCTTATGCCGACAGAGTCCACATATATCTCATTGATGAGACACTCCCGCATTCGTTGAGACTTACTCTGAATCCACCATAGTCTCACCAAAAGTATATTCAAAGAGAATCCATGTGTAAGGTTGGCGAGACCGAAGGTCACTCACCAAGACCTTACAATGAGAGCCATGACTCCCCCCGGCATGCATCCATCAGTTGTCAATTGCCAAGACAATTAGAAATCACTAATACCTCAGCCCAACAGCCAAACTCATGCCGATATGCCCATCCTCGGTCACCGAAATAGCACAACTATCATGCCGATAGCCACCCATAGGAAAAATCCAGTCATTGTAACAGAGAAGAGGTCTTGCTGAAACACCTGCAACAAACGAATGTTAACTCACAAGCAACATGGGTCAGGGAGATAGTAAAGAACCTATGCCAACATGGACCCAGACATGAAAAATGCATAACTCAATTGATTCAATGGGGCAATATGGCAAACTATAGATGAAATATGCATACGGTAGGACCAAATCAGGAAATTTATGAGGTAAATCAACATGTAAAAATATCAAATTTTTATAGTTCCAATAGTGGCTCCGTCTGGGGATGAATGATAGTCATGTCATTGCAAGGATCCAGAATCATTGGGTGAGCAGACCAAACTAAACACAAAACAAGCATAATGGAAATGGACAAAAAGCAAGATATAATGGATGCAAAATGAATGGAAAATGGAGGTGAACCAGAACCCTAAAATACTGTGCATGGAAAAGAATTTTAAAGAGGATAAGCAAGAGTTGTCCATGCACTGGCAACCCTCAATCCTTTGTGTTTTAATTTCTCCTATCTGAGCTGTTACAATTTGAAACTCAAATCATACTTTCCCCTATCAAATACCTAGTTTTGTTTTGAGTTCATCAGATTTCTCTTGAAGACACAAATGTGATCTTTCCTATCACTGAAAGTTTTTAGAGAATCACTATGCTCAGCTTGGCCCAAAATCCATTCACCATTGTGTAATTTATATTCTTCATCATCAGACAAATCTCTGCCAGCATACAAAATGCATACATATTTAATGAAAAATTTTGTATTATCTCTCTCACTATTATGTATTATGAAACACTCTCCCAGCTGTATAAAAATTTCACAATCAAAGTGCTTCTCTTGAAAAACAAAAAACTTTGTCATATCACTATTGTTTGAGGAAAACAAGTTAGAAACCTTTTGCACCTCTTCAGTATCTCTATTCGAAGACAACACTAGATCATGACTCATATCCTCCATATCATATATATGTGAACCAATAAAAACTGGACTTCTATCATCCTTGTTATGCAAACAAATGTCTTCTTCACATGAATTAGAAATTTCAAAATCACATACCTCATCCCGAATGGAAGTAGACTTTTGATCAACACCAAAAGTATCACCATCATTCCAAGAAATACAGAGGGAGTCATAAGAATTTTTACACAAAGACTCTTCACTGTCAAAACAAAAGTAAGCTAGAGACAAAACTTCAAGATCATCTTTATGTGCGCATCCCTGGTATTCAGAAGTAAAAAAATTTGCAATCTGTTCACTGCCAAGTGAACAAGTCTCTATATTTTCATCACTACAATTATACTCCTCACTTTTGTCATCATCAAACAAAAATCCAATACCATCAGAGAATGGGAAATCAAAAACATCATCAGTGCTATCATTTATGCCATAAATGCTTTGTTTATATGGAATTATTTCCTCTTTTTCATAGAATGGATTGGAAAATATCAGAAACTCATTCATGGAAATACCTTGGAAAAAAATCATCTGATCTTCATTTAACTCTTCATCATACAACGAGTTTGAAAAAATTTGGAAATCACTTTCAAATGTACAAACCTCATCATGATCAAATGTATCTTCATAACTTTCAACTGCAACGAGAGGTATTGTATACTTACTATCTAATGAATCAACATTTCCCATTGCCTCTTCATCCTGACCTTCATAAGAAGTAGAAAAATCCCTTGACTGCAGATCAAAATCCTCAGGTTCATCATCAGAATCAAAATATTCACTGGATTCCTCACAACATGCACTGCTTTCCATGTCACAATTAGTTGTGCAAGAGAGATGCCTTGCACCTTCATCCTCCTCAACATGGTGAAAATTATTTGAAGCTAGATATACTGTGTGATCTTCTCCATTGTTTCCCATTAGCATTCCCTCTTCTTGTATTCTTTGGGCAACAACACAATAATCTGGGGAATGTGGCTTATCACAAAAATCACAAAAGTAATTTTTACTTACCATGTAGGTTCCCTTTGTCAATAGATTAGGAGCTTCCTTGTTTCTAGGCCTAGCTGTTATAGGTTTGTTTTCCTTCCAATCTGTATTATAAGGCATGTCATGCAACCTCGACCTTTCATTTCTGTAAGCGTTGCTTTGCTAAGAAACCCTAAGAATGTCTCTTTTACTGATTATCCCAGTAGCCTTTCTATTGTTTTCAATTGTTTGTGCCATCTTCTATGCTTCAGCCAAACCTCTTGGGAATTTATTTCTGAGCTCATACCCTATCTTGGGGTCAAATGCATTCAAATAAATACTCAGTGCTACAGAATCTAGCAACTTTGATCTAGGAGGTATCTTATTCTGCAACTTATTGAATCTCCAATTGAAATCATAAATTGTATCACTTTGATCTTTCTGAATGTGCATTAATTCACGAACAACAGCATCTAGTGCACCTAGATTCCCAGATTGCTCGAGGAATTGATCTTGAAATACTTGGAGAGAATCAATTGAGACAGCTGGTAGGCTATTGAACCAATCCCTAGTGTCTTCAACCAGTCATATCATGAATAGCCTCATGTGTAAATCTTCATAGGGAACACCCAAATCTTGGATGAAAACATTGAAACTTCTTAAATGCTCTTCAGCAGTGATTGCATCACTCCCTGTAAACTTTGGAACAATACCTCTCCAACTACCATCCATTGGATAAGGGGATAATTGAATCCCTGAGAAATCAAACTGCCCGATCATTGTTGTATGCTAATGAGGGGGGGCGCCAAGTGGGTATTGATACTGGTACATCAAACCATTGCAGTGTGTATGATAATACGGCACATACTATTGGCCATGAGGAGCTCCAGCATGACCTCCCCAGAACTGAGATCCTCTATTCATGTTTGAACAAATGCAATGTTTTTTCAGAGTCGCCACCTACTTTTCCAAAAGTAGGAAAATCATTATTTCTGATCTATTTTCTGAGCAGGATCACCTTTTCTGAAACTTCTCAAATTACAACTTTTCCTCCAATGACTCTATATGATGGTCTTCAACCAAATTTTCTAATGTAATCCCCAACAAAGTCGCCAATTTGTTAGCTCTCAAAAACACAGGCTGAATGCCTCAAGAAGCTGCCAATCTCTTGATACGCTTTAGGGTAACAAACAAGGCCAAGAGAACTCAACCTTCTACTCTTTAGGTGCTACTAATTGAATTGAGCAGACTTATCTTATGATTATCCCTTTGAAATGCTTTGTCCATAATGGCAAATGATAATGAACAAATGAAATCGAACTTGATAGCAATCTTCTAATCTAAAATCCTAAAATGCTTAATAAATAGATGTAAAGAAACTGAATGAATTCAAATGATGAAATTGAAAAAACTAGTGCCTTATTGGGTATGCGGAGTCAAATGAAACAGAAGTAGGCAACTTATTCTGGCAGAAAATCAAATTGCATGCATATGATCTATTCATAACTTGTATAAACAATGCAAGACTATGACCACTGAGCTCTTCTTTAATAATCCAGATGAATCTTCTTGATTACTGTGATCAACAAAAAGTATTTAATCTCTACTTGAGAGAACCAATCAATTAATCACACAAATACAGCAAATGTGCACTGATAAATTGAAAGTAAACTTGTTACATCAATTTAAACAACCAGAAAGAATCAACTTGGAGACAACTTCAGCAATACTTTTCAATAAGTTCAACATACAATTGACACCAGAAATAACCTGCCACACCAGCTGATTTTCATTGAACTCGCCATTTTAAAACATGCACATAGTCTCTAATAAGAGAAATTATTCTACTGTAGCCATTCCTAATCTACTGTATGCAATCTGTAGTGCCCCTTCATTGTGGCCTTGTCGAATATTTGAGTAAGTCGTTATTGGTGGTTTCCTTGTGACATGTGTTGTTGGATTATGTGATAACACTGATATTTTGATTAACCTTGTTTAATCGATTTAATTAAGCTAAAACTGATCTACATAGTAATTTTAACTAATATTTAAATATAATATGTTTTAAAAAAGGTGTTGTATGGTGATATTGAGTATTATTTATTAAATTAAAATTGGGAGACTAAATATTCAAGGGAGCCATCCAAATTATTAATAATTACATTATTAAAGCTAATAAATTATTAGCAAAATAGTAAGATGTAAATTAATTAATGAGTATGATAATTGTCTTTAGATTATTAGTTGTATCATTATTCAATAAATTATATTTATTTTGTTTATTTATTAATGGACATCAAAATTACAAATGATTCAACTTTGATAAAAGAAAAGAGAAATTTAAAATATATAACAAATAAGTAAATAAATAAAATAAAATAAAAAAATAAAAAGGATTTAACAAGGTTTACGCTTGTCTTTACCTTTATTTTCCACTTTGCTTCAAATATTCTCCCATTCTCTCCACGTGGGGCCTAGCATCCACTTTATGCATGCCTTTAGGTGGTACGTGGGGAAAGGGAGTTTTGCAGGTGGTGCTAGGTGGATTATAGGGAGAAGAAAAAGACTGGGCTTTAGAAAAACCCAGGGGGGGTGTCTGCCTCTTCTGATCGCCAGTGCAAGCGGCCTCCTGGATGAGTCTACATTCCCTGAGGCATTCTGTTACATAGTCGTGTGCCTTTTCTGGGGTTCTTGAGGCATTGACTCTCGAGTTAAGTGACTTACTATTTCGTTTGCTTGAGAGTTTCTTAAGCTTTTCTTGTCAATCCATTTTAATGTGCATTCGGTGATCATGGCTTTCCAAGAGATGACATTTCTTTGTAGCAATCTGTTAAACAGTTCATGTGTCGTGTTGTGCTTTCTCTTCTTTGCATACATTCCTTCCAGAGCATGTCCAAATATTATATCTGTCATAAACCCACCTTCTATTATGCTTGGATGGATGTCCCTTGTCATTACTGGATACCTGTTAGAGTACACACTTTATTAGTGCAGGTCGAGTTTTTTTTTCTATTTTGGTTCTTTTAGCAGCACCAAAAATCTCCACAAGAACATTATCCCTGTTTTAAATGATGGAGATGGTTCACATCTCTCAGAATGAACTCTTGCAACTTCAGCATCTGACAAAATTCTTCTATCCTTTATGCTTTGACGGATGCTCATACCCTGTTTCATAGCTCCCTTGTTGGCACAGCAGGGAGGATACTGGCTAAGGTTGTGTGAATGGGCTTTACACCGGCCCAGCTTAAATGCCACACACTAAGTGTTTGACCTGCTTAGGTGGTTGTTGTGGGGCCCGCTTCACCTGTCCCGCTTCCATTCGTTGTTCCCCGTTCCCGTTCACCGTTAGTCCCATGCAGTTAAGTGGATGCCAGTAAACTCAATATTTTTGAACTGTTCTCCCGCCCACTTGCGTGAAGAAATGTCGGTTAAAGTCTGTGCGCTGCATAAACACCATTTCACTGATTTCCAACCCGATCAGTTTTCATTAGCCAGATATCACAGTTGGATGTGCTATGGTAGACATGCATGCAAAATCATGAAGCACGTCAACTATTTGATAGGATGCCTCAAAGAAATGTGGTCTCATGGAATGATTTGATTGCAGGATACGCACAAAATGCATTTGTTGAAAAGGGTTCAGAAACTTTCTATTAAATGTAACTTGCAGGTATAAAGCTAAACTCTGCAATCTTTGCCAGCATCCTCCCTGCCTATGCTAAAATGGGAGCTCTGGAACAAGTTATGGAAATCCATCGCAGGATAAAGGAATTTTGTCAAATGTCGCTGCAACTACATGGTAGACATATATTCAAAATGTGGAAGCATAGACAAGGCACGTGAACTGTTTGACAAAATGCCTCCAAGAAATTTGTTCCCATGGAATGCCCTCACAGCAGAATATTTCCATTTTGAAAGGCTTTAGAAACTTTCAAGCAAATGCAATTTGCAGGTGTAATTCCAGTCTCTACAACCTTTGTTAGCGTCCTCGTAGCTTGTGTCGAATGGGAGATTTGGAAAGGGGTATGGACATCCATCAAAGCATAAGTTATGGAGGAATTTTGTCAGATGTAATAGTTGTAACAGGTCTGGTAGACATGTATGCAAAGTGTGGAAGCATACACAAGGCAGATGAACTGTTTTACAATGTGTCTCAAAGAAATTTGCACAAAATGAATTTCTTGATAAAGATTTAGAAATTTTAAGCAAATGAAATTGGTCAAATATTATTGTTGGAAATGCTCTAGTAGACATGTATAGAAAATGTGGAATCATAGACAAGGCATGGGAACTATTCAACAAAATACCTCAAAAAAAAATGGTCTCACCAAATGAGATGTTTGTAGGATAAGCACAAAATGGATTTTGGGAAGATGCTCTCAAAATGTTTGAATTAATAAAGTATTCAGGAGCACATCTTAACATTATGGGTATGCAGCCATTCAGATTTAGTGGATGAGGTTTGTATATATATTTTCAATTACACAAGTAATTCTGATTGCATTAGACCTATAATTGATCATTGTATGCATGGTTGGGCTTCTTGCATATGCTGAGTATCTTGAGGACACCTTAGACTTTATCATTAAGATGCTAATAACTTGTGGTAGCTGTGTGGATGTGTTTTCTTGGTGGTTGCAAATCATATACAAAAATTTGTTTAGGAGTAGTTATAGTGATGTTTCTTTTTTATTTGGATCCTAAAAATGTTGTGACTTATGTTCTTCTCTCAAACATCTATGCAGATGCGGGCATGTGGTGCAAGGTTCAAAAGATAAGGAGATTGATAAATGGTAAAAGAATTAAAAAGATCCATAGATATAGTTGGTTTGAAAGCCTTGAAATGGTGTGTGCTTTATGTGTAGAGGATAGATCACATCCACAAAGATATGATATCTATGCAAAGTTGGAGAGATAAGCTTGGGAGATGAAGGTAGCAAGGTATTCCCCAAATTTGAGACAATTACTTAGTGATGTGGAAAAGGAGAGAAAAGAATTATTTCTCTGCCACCATAGTGAAAAGTTGGCAATTGCTTTTGGTTTGTTAGATGCACCCCTAGAACAACATTTTGTAGTTGTTAAAAACCTTTCATATGTTTTGATTGCCACACTACAACGAAATTTATCTCCAAGATTGTTGCAAGAAAAATTGTTGTGAGAGATGTGAAGTGTTTTCATCATTTTAAATAGAAAAAATGTTCTTGTGGAAATTATTGGTTATGCCAAATGAATTAATCTAAAAAATAGGATTACACTATAATAATGTGCACTATGTCACACCTACACTAATAATGAAGGAACAAGGTTTAATTTTCAATTTCTAAAAAAAAAAAATAGTTTTGTTTTTGTTTTGAATATTTGGCAATCTAGACCATGATGTTGGCTTCATAAAATTATATGCATGGAGTTCATATATATTGTTGGGGTAGCTATCAAAGACTTATATTATGATAACATGATCATTTAATTAAATTATTTTCATAAACCTACATATGTATGAAATGAAAATTTGGAGGAGGTGGAAAAAGAGAAAAACAAAAGGTGTGGAACACTTCAAGTAAATTAAAGGATGCTTGACTAGCAAGAAATGGGAGAGGAGGGCTCACAATTACCCTTGCCATTTTCTATAGTTATTTTTTTTGGATTAATTCTCAGAATGAGAAATCACAAATCAATCTAAGGGGCAATATATTACATAAGACATAGGCATTGAATTGATTGACTCACTAACTAGGAGCATCTAATCATACATGATAGTGTTTGAAGGTTGTATAACTATCTTCCTAGTTACTTGGAACAACATCAAAATTAATAGCATTGTACATAATCACCCCTCTACCTATTTTTGTAGGATATAATGAGTGGACAATCTTTGAATGTTGGTTATCTTTTATAACAAAATTGATACAATAAATCTCTTCTACCATAATGGCAACCCCTTGCTTCTATTTGATAGTATTTGGACAACCCATTATCATCATTATGGTTTAGCTAAGATTCTGATTACAAATATGATTAACCTTGAATCTAGTGTGCTTTTTGAAGTCCCTTTGAATGTTGACATTTTTATCCTTGTGTAGGCAATAAGGGTTTAAAGATAGGACAACCCTTCTTGATTGTCAAATTCATCTGATGATACCATTTCTTCCATGACACCTTGATTATAGCAATTGTATTGATACTCCTTTGGTAGTTAAGACATGATTATTACCCTGAATTAATTGTCAGAATGGGACATGATAGTGCCCATGGATTGATGAAAACGTTACCTAGGAATAAAGGTAATTTTTACTATAACAAAATTGGTGTGATTATTATTATGAGCATAGTGTAGTAGTCCTTTTATGATATTTTTTTATGACAACACAATGAAGTGAAGTAATAGCTATGAAAAATTGTTATGTTGCAATGACTATCTCCTTCCTTGGTGACAAACTACTTTATATTTTTGACAAGATTTTATATTTAAATAGATTCTCCCATATTTATAATAGTCTTTATGAATAAAATATTGAGATCTTGATGACAATGCTTCAATGGTTCATGGGATTACTAATGGACCGATTATTGTCCTATGGATGATTAGGTTCATGGAATTCATCATGATATAACACTCCTCTCATTTGGGTATATGCAGGATCATGGTATGCCAAAAAGTGGCAATGGAGAAAAAATTACGTGTTTCATCGACTCAAAAATGCGAAAATGCCGAGTTGACTTTATGTGGCTTGGGCATCAATACACACTACCGAAGCAAAGCCCAAACCTAGATTTCCATGTCAGATATCTGATTTGAATTGGATATCCGATTTGCAACACACATATATATTTCATTTCGGCCTAATTAAAACTCATTTCACATTTGTTTAATTGCGGGCGCATAGTGAAAAATTCATTCCGCAAATCAGATATCCGACTTCACGTAAATCCATCTTCAAAAGGTTAGATTCTTGGTTTTTCTTTTCTCTAATCAAATTTTCAATTAGATTTGTGTAATTTTAGTTAATTTTTTATAGATTTTTTATGAAAAAATTGAGTTTAGTATGGATTTTGATGAAAATTGAATGTTTGTAATGGATTTTGATTTAAAAATAGTGTTTTTTATGTATTTGGATTAAAAATTAGATAATTTTATAGATTTTTGTTAAAAACTAAGGTTTTTGTTGGATTTTTTTTAAAACTAGGGTATTTTTTATAATATTTTCATTTATATTAGGGTGTTGTCATAATAGTGGTTTACAATTCTTGAGAGGAAATAATCTTAGCTGAAATCACATATTTTTAGAAAATATAATGATTTAAGCCTTAAAAAGTTCCATTTTAAGGATTCCAATTGAAGATGGTTTGATCAAATCACCTTAGATCAAACCCCCTTGGATAGAACCTTGCTAGTTTTAAACCATACCTATAAATGTGTCTCCTTTACACCTATCAAAATGTTGATAAAAATCACTTTTGATTTTTTGGGGATCAAATGAATTCATTTAAAATTTATTTCAAATTATTATGGTATTCCTCGAACAAGTTATCCAATGAATATAATTTTAATATGTTTTGGTTTTGTTATGTATTTGTTTTTAAGTTTTATTAAACATAGGTTTTTCATTGAAAATGAATTTCTTTGTTCTTCACATGTGGAAAAATAGAAGATTATTAAAAAAAAAATGTGAGTGCACCAGATATTGAAGTCCTTGATCCAACCAAAAAAAAAAAAAATTGACATATACAAAAAAAGTTGCGCGTTATACGGTCGCGTGTGTCTGAATTGTAATTCGTTTGATTTTAAAACTTGATTAAGGAAAAAATATTCAATAAAAAACTATCTAACCAAGTGGACGCACTAGATATCAGAGTTACAAATCTAAATTTGAAAGAATTAGAATTTTACCCTTCATGAAAAAAAAGTAATGAGTTATATAGTGTGCGTCACTTTTTAAAAATGTTGTTTTCTGAAAAAAATCAATTTCGCGGGAGATGGAAAAAGAAGTGCAATTTGATTCCAAAAATTTTGAAAAAAATATTTTTAGAATCTACAGAAAAAATTGATGAGACTCTAGTTTGCACCATCTTCAAATTCCTCACAGTTTAGCCGCTATAGGTGCCCGAATGTGAAGATTTAGTTAAAAATAATAATTTCAGTGTCCAGTTTGGCCAAAAATTGTAAACCACTATTATGGGATCACCCATTATCTAATTTTAATTAGATTATTTTTTTTTAACTTTAATTAGGCATTATGGCTATTGACAATGAAAATGCACAAATGCCAAATGCTCCACCACCTCCACAGCCATCAATTGAAGAATTAATCTGTGAAAAATTGCAACAATTAAGGGGCATTTCTGAAGTTTATACAAGAGTCCCTCGATTATCTGAGATGTCAAACACAATGAAATAAATAATTAAAAACATAGAAACCCTCTCCTCACAACATAATGCCTTTCATTCATGGTGAGAAGACATGAGAGAATATTATGCATGTGGATTGTCCTATGATGATGTGAAAGATCTTGGAATAACCAAAGTCCAAATAGCCTCTTTATTTGTTAACCCCCACACTGGTTTGCTGGTTAATGTCAATAAACCAAAACTTTCTATAAAATGGTGCACTCATAGAGACATTGTAGAAAACTTTTGGGATCGTTGGTGTATGGCTTTTTTGAAACCATCGAACAACAATTGTGATATACCATTTTACTTTATAAAAAAATTATATGTTGAGTTTGTGTTAGGGCATCATGTCAATTACTTTGACATTAAACCCTTCCAGGGCATTGGTGGAGGTATGCCCCATGATAGACTAGGGGCAGTTAGAGTAATACCCCGCCCATATGTTCCCCCTCCTCCCCTTCCTCTGCCACCTTCAATATACCATCCAGATATTATGTAGGATGTGGCCTCACAGACTATCCAGGCTATTCACTCTTTGAGTGGTCTTTTGGTTTTGCATGCTTCTGTAGTAGCTCAGCCACATTCTGGTGATGTTGGTGATGGCTCAAGTGCTGCTGCGTCATCCTCGTCAGGTCCACATATTTGTGTACCACATACTTCTTCCATGTGCCACCAGATATGATTGGGTCCTCTCGTACAGCCTATCGAGCATCCCTTGGATACTTCCAATTATGACTTCCATGATGTGGACATTATAGATCAAACACAAGGGAGTGGAGCACACCGTATAGAGTCCTCTCCTACTAGAGAGGGGGACATTGGAATAGTGACACAGGTAAAATTTAAGTTGTGAATTCATAACTTGCATTTGTTTTTAAATGAATATTAATAAGAGATAGTATAATGTACTAATATTTATTTACATGGTCTATTTAACAGTTGATGTCTGAGGAGGAGCTGACACAAGTGATGGATAGCACCCTAAGGGCCATTTCATTTGGCCTTTTCATAGTATATATTTTTGCACTCACTCATTTACATTTATTTATTATATACTTTCTTGTCATTTGAATTGTCATTAATGAAATTATATAATAACTTATATGTTTATCTTATTTTCCTCTTGTAGGAAATACCTAGTGCGAGTGAGGTGCAGCCTTGTCCAAATTATGGAAGTGCAATGTTGGATAAGGGGAAGGTAATTGAACTCAAATTTGATTGAATTAAGAATTTTAAGATCTTATATTGATTATACATACATTGACATAGATTGGTAGTTTCATATGTACTTGTCATTTTTATGTGCAGGGAATTATGAGCTATACGTCCTTGTTGACAAGTGCCACAATGCCCAAAGCAGTACATATTGGAACACTTGAAGGAGTAGGTGTTGAAGCACCTCAAGGAGGAGGTGTCGAAACACCTAAAGGAGATAAAGAAAAAGATCAACCTAAAGAAGTATGTGTTCATTTTATTTTGTGTTTGGTATTTATATGTTCCTATTACTGACAATTGTATGCTAACTTGGATCACTTTTATGTTTTTGTTCACCTATATAGATTGAAATTACAAAAGATGGTTTGGTTGGTTCTTTGAGAGGGGCATATTCTAGAACTCCTGACCCTTTGAAGAGACGGATATTTCAGGTAATCAAGATTACAATTTTAGAGTTCAATTATAATTTAATGTATATTGATTTTGATGTTAATTATTCGATTTTAAATTATATAGTATAACTAATCTCAATTGTGGTTTGACTTTTTCTTGTGCAACTACCTTCAAAGGCAACGAGTGCTTCAAAGAGGCTCCATTTTGATGATCCACCAGTAGTTTAGGATGAGATAGACATTTTGGCATGTAAATATTGAATATATACCGAGATGGCATATGCCACATTTTGTAAAATTTTGTTTGAGTTGGCGTTGATGCCATTTTTGTATATGGACATACACTTGATTATTGATAATTTGATATATAGAAGTTGACAATCAAAATTTAATTGCCTCCTCATGTGCATAATTAACCTTTGAAAATTTAATCAAGTGAGCAATGGTTAAATATCTTGATGTACATAAAAGAATGATTATATTATGTAGTTTATTCATATTGTTGATTATTGCATTGCACATCTTTCAAACTCAAAGCATACTACTTTACTTGCATAAGTAACAACTAGATGCTAATAGATGAAAAAAAATTCAATTACAATATAGTTTTACAAAGTCAACCCAAGCGCTTATGCAATTACTTCACATTACATAACTAATAATTAAATTTATTCATATTATTGATTACATTGCATTGCACATCTTTCAAACTCAAAGCATTACTTCACATTGCATAAGTAACAACTAGATGTTGATAGATGAAAAGATTTCAATTACAGGCCTGCTGCCCCCTCATTCCACACACTATGCAACCATTTACTTGTGGTGTAGGTGCCGAACAATGGAGAAAACATGTAAAAATAATATATATATATATATGTAGCCTAGAAGCATGAATTAGTACCAAAATTAATGCATCATCATTGATTACCTTGAAGTAGAGATTTGAATCAGCATCATTCTTCAAGAAGCCCAAACTAGACATGTACCGATCAATCCTTTCGTACCATGCACGAGGAGCCTGCTTAAGAACATACAAGGCCTTCTTCAGCTTACACACATGTGACTCCTTCCCATGAACCTCAAAAACATCAGGTTGCTCGACGTAAACTTCTTCCTTAATCACGCCATTGAGAAAAGTTGTCTTCACGCCCATTTGATGAATCTTCCATCCTCTTGATGCAACAAGGGCAATGATAGTTCTAATAGAAGTGTAATGAGCAACATGAGCAAATTTTTCTTCATAATCAACTCCCTCTTTCTAAGAAAACCACTGTCGATCAGCCAAGTGTTGGTGTTAGTGGGTACATTGCTTGACAATGCTGAGCAAAACAAATATTCATTCTTCTATGGAGAAACATCATCTACATCTGCAGCGGAGGCTTGATGCTTAGGTCTATCTGAACAATGTTTGGAAAAGTGACCAAAATTATCACACCTAAAGCATTGAATCTTGGACAAGTCTTGCTTCTTCTTGGAATGGGGAGCACCATCATTTCCTTTATCTTGATTCCTCTTGAAGAATCCCTTCTTTCCACTTCTTCCTTTCTTCTTCAAAGGTTGGGCAGCAAGAACATGAATCTCTTCATTAGTAGAATTTTGGCCAACACCTCTAACCATCAATCTTGATGCATAATGAATGCAATGGGCCCTCAAATGATTGAACTTCAGAGTTTGGACCTTGCACTAATTCCTTGAATATAGGACTCCCAAGACAATGGCAAACCGTTGAGGGCAAGCATTGTCAAATCCTTATCTTTAACTTGTTGATGCATGTTTTATGACACACTCGTACATCAGAATAAAAATGCCCAGAGACACCCTATCCTCTCTTGAAAAACCACCCTGTATGCTAAGATTGAGAGAAGATCATATGATGATTCCAAGGTTTCTTATGTCAGGTCTTGACGTGTGGTAAGCTCAATGGGTGTTGTGATTTGCTAGTAATCACAAGGGGACTTACGCTAGATTTTTTCAATTCACAATGAAGGTCTGGACAATGAAGCTCTTTTATTTGGGTTGCAGATCAAACAAACTGAAAAAGGAGACAAGGGGTCAAAATTTCTAATCTACTTCCTAAGAATTCAAGAGACGGTATTGACTTGGTGAAACAAAACCAAACTTTGTTTCACCATGCAGGAATCGCACCAACTACGCAAAGCCATTGCAATCTTCAAGGAAATGTGCTTATGGTTTTCATATCATGAATAACTACCTTCCAATCGAACAATATTTATCCAGATAGAAGTTAAGAATCCATAGAGTAAGCTCAGGCTAACTTTACGCATTGAACGAAAATCATCCGTTCAAAGAAAGTATGAGCAAAAGTTCCACCATAAATCAATGCTTATCAAATCTTGCATTCATCTAACAAACTTTCAAAGAAAATTTTATTCCAAATGTAATCTAATTCTAATCTATCTCCAATCTATGGTGGAAGAAGTTATGCAACCATGCACACTATTTGACAATAAAAGTGGTTCAAATCAAATCATGCATAAGAGCTTTTATTATCAAAAATAGTCTATCACAACAATTCTATACACTATCTCCACCCTTTACAAATGAGGGGTGAGCTCAATTTCACTTTAAGGCTGGCAGACTTCCTCTTTTCTCTTGCCATTTCAGACTTAATATGCTGAGTGGACTTCACTCATTCACTTTCCATGTTCATATTCTTCTAAGTGCTAACACTCATTATCCTCTTGAAGCGGATTTGGAAAGATTCCATCTTTTATGCCATGTCACTCTTTGGTAAGCGCGAACCTTGTCAAGTTTCATGGCCAAGACATGTGGCGGACTTCAATCATGTTTGACACATCCCTTTCTTAACATTGGTAGGCTTTGCTGAGTGTTTGTGCCAAGAAACAAGGGCGAACTTTCCTTTATGTATTGCTATAAGACTTTGCTTTATACCAAGCCATTGATTATATTTCCTTGGAGCGGACTTGGCTATATTGTATGCCACTTTTGTATGGCTGAGCGGGCTTAGTCTTAGCAAGTGCCATCTTTTACTCTTGAAGCAGACTCTACTCTCCTCTTTGCTAGCAGAATTCCTTCTCTCTTTTCCAAGCTCTATCATGTGCTGGAATGGCTGGAAGAGATCAACGAAGCTGCTAACATCAATAGAATTGTGGTAGCTTGATATACAGAGTCTATTGATGCCAGGGTTCAATTTGTATGATATTGAGAGTGGTAGCTTAATATAGGTCCACAATACCTTTTTGTAATATCATAGAATAGGGCTCATAGACCGACCTCCAATCAAAATGTCTCTCAAATGCACAAAAAAGAATGAAATTACTTCAAACCAAGTTTGTGAAGAAGTTAACTCTGTTGCCCACTAGTTTCCCTTAAGAGTCCAAAGTGCTAAAAGGAAATAATTTTCTTGAAGGGCTATTTCTAGAGATCATGAGGCATACAAATTTGCATCGTGCATGGGATTTGTGTTAAGATCTCCCATTTACAAAAACCTCGTGATGATTACAGACTCTTCGTCCAAGGCTAAGTGGATTGTAAGATTTCATCTACAAAAACCTCTCATTTTTTTCTATCTCGGGGGCATTTTCCTGTGGTGATGACTTTTCAGCGGAGGGAAAAGTTGTCAGACGCAAACAGTGTAAAGTTGCAAAGTGGTGCAACTTTCATTCTGCAACTCGTACGACGAAACGGATTGTCCCAACACGTCCGGATGGGTACATTTACACTAAGGATGGTCCTTTTTGCACCTAAATACCGAATCATCACTCGAAAGCTACATTGGACCGAATGATTTCTTAAGATCCAAAGTGCTAAAGTGCAGCAATATTTGAAGGGCTACTGAGAGATCATGGGCGGATACAGATCACGAGGCTACGGATCGTGGTTAAAGACCATCTAAAACCCTCTCTTAGTTTCTTTTGCTATTGTACCTAAGCATTTTACCTTCCATTCTTGAAAAATGCTATTCAAGTGTGCCTGAAGGGTCATCTCTTTGCTTAAGAGTATCCAATATTGCTTCATGATCAGCATTACTAAGGGTCCATAGTTGTTTTTTCTTTGGTTTGGCATGATGCCTAAACAACATAAAATTTGTTGCTATAACAAGGTGCGAATACATGAGAATGGTTTTGTGTTTCTATAGTCTTCAAAATGTATGCCATTCTTTCTAACCATATATGTTCGAACCAAGTTCCCGCGAACCACAATCAACTCAGATACATGAACCCATCATCATCTTCCATCAGTTGTGTTAGCCTATGCTTTACCTACACACATCGAGCCAACCAATAGTCTGATCTCTCTTCATTCCCCTGTGGTACAACAACTGCAAAAACATGTCCTGGCTGTAGTAGATCTGAAAGACGGTCGTAATCAACTAAACTTTCCATTATGTCATTTCTCATGGATAGTGTTTGAGATAATGGAGTTAGATACTGTGGAACCCATGTATCCACCCACTCACTTGAC